>PVLC010000955.1:55868-104718 GCA_004027655.1 Graphiurus murinus | reverse complement strand
GTAACCTCCTTTTCACAGAGGTTTTGGATAGATTAATATTACAATCAAAGCCTCGCCTTACTGTAGGAAAATTAAAGGGTAGTATATTTCCCTTTACTTTTCAGGACCATGATTTAGGTCAGTATTGTCTTCAATAACTTCTTTAGTTTATTACTAGTCTTTGATTTGCATGTAATGGTAGTCCTTACTTTTCTTCCTCCTCCTCCTCTTCTTTTTCCTTCTCCTCTCGTCCTCTTTTCTCCTCTTCCTTCTTATTTTCAGTCTTAAATTTATGAGGAAAGGGTGGAGGTCCATTTTGTTTTTATTTCTATGATGTTAAATATTTTAAAAATTTCAGTAGCAAATTATTTGCCCTTTGTTCCTTTTAGTAGATTAACATACAGGAAACCACTATAAGTATTAATGCCTTAAGGACTTTGAAGTACTAAGATTACATTCCTTTTTTATTTATTTTTTTATAGTTAGAAGCTGATAGGGAGTACATTAACCAGATGAGTTACTTTTTTGTTTCTTATTTAAGTTTATGAATATTGGATCAATACTATGAAACTCTGTAGTTAGAAATGAGAATATTTTGTGGTAAGCTAGAGGGCTTGGGGTTTATTTAGGAAGAAACAGGATGAAGGTAAGTGGTAACCCATGGAAAGGTTTACGGAACTCTGGACAGTAACACGAAAACACCACCCAGAAAGAATAAGGGCAAAGGAGATTCTTAGAGAGAAGAGAATGTTAGTAAAGGTGTGTGTGTGTGTAGAGGCAATGTCACTTGGAGCAGAGTGGGAGGTCAGCAGTAAAGTGGGGAGTTCTGAAGGTCACTAGCTGATTAGGGTCTTTTACATTTATAGGATTTGTTTTGTCTGTCTATCAGATGTTAAGTGTAGTTTGAAGCTGTATGCAAAGTGGATCAACCCTAAATGGATAAAAACATGTTTATTTGAATTGTATTTAAAATAATTTCAGTGTAAAAAATTGAGTTTAGCAAGAGTGAGCTTTAAACTGAGATCCATGAGGGTTGAGAAGAAGTAAAGAATAGGGGTAATTGTAAGCCAATATGCAGGAGCTATCTTTGACTCATTAATGTAACAATGTGGATGTGTGAAACAAGAAGATAAAGATAATTCATTTTATTTTCTTCTCTATTTACTGAATGGATTAACCTCTACTGACAATCAGAAAATAGACATGGCTTTAGGAAGGCACATCATGTAATTTATAGTTGATAATTTCACCAGCAGACAACATATACTATCTTTCATAAAGGATTGAATATTATACCATTTTTTCAGTTCTAGCAAAAATTGTCATGATATCAGTAAAATATAAAATTATTCCCTAATGCTAGTTATCCTGGTTCAGAGTTTAGACAGAATTTTTGTTTGCTCATCAGTAAGCTAAACTTTATTTTAAGAAGAAAATAAAAAGTCTAGAATGAAATAATGTTTACATCCAAGGAATAATATATGCTAAATATTATTTTTCTGAAGTATTTTTTCAAAATGTTAGATTTTACAAAATGGAATTCAAATTATGGTGCCTAGAGACCAGTAAATTAGACAAAGCAATGCAGATATAGAATGGAGATAATAAACGGAACAAAAATTTAATAGTAATAATTGTATGAGTATCTTAAGTACCTTCAAGTTATGGTTAAGAGAACTGAGACTGAGCCAGGCATGATAGCCCACCTCTGAAATAGTAGTGTCTGAGACAGGAGGATCCCATGTTCATAATCAGTCTCATCAATTTAGTGAGGCCCTCTATATCTTAGTGAGAACCTTTTCAAAATTTAAAAATAAATAAAATAGGGCTGGGGTGTTGTTCAGAGGCAGAATGTCCCTGGGTTCAATCCTCAGTGCCAGAAAAAAAGATGATAACTGGGATTCATAAATTATATGAGTGTTCAATATCACAGAGCTAGACAACTATTTATAAGCCATCCTTTGTCACATGACAATGTCTAAGTATCATTGAACAAGCCAAAGCCATTATGAGAACTTCATCTATGTAAATCACGAAGATTGCATGATTTAAGAGAATGAAGGAAATGAAAAGAATTCTTGGCCCTATAAGGGTTAGTGGAATATAAATTATATTCTAGGGTATATGCACTAAAATGTAATAAAATCACTAATGATATTATTTTATAGTAAAGCATGACTGGCTTTGAAAATAAAATCAAGTTGTCATAGATGTTAAAAAAATCTGGAATTTCTACATGAAACTAGGAATTGGCCCCTCAATACTTAGTCTTTTCATCACCATATTTTACATAGTAAACATAATTTAGTCAGACAATTCCTTGGGAAATATGCAAGCTGTGTTGGCATGGTCTTTTGACAGCTGCTTAGCTTTCCTGGCACTTTGTCTCTTCCTCTTGATAACAGAGATGACTGTATAGAGCTTGCCATTTATGTAACATGCTGAGTTCCTGTTGCTTAGTAATATAGATCCATGTGTTTAAGATATTCCCATCTAAACCGGGCGTGGTGGCGCACGCTTGTAATCCCAGCATTCGGGAGGCTGAGACCGGAGGATCCGGGTTCGCGGCCAGCCTCAGCTATCTAGTGAGACACTCTGCAACTTAGTGAGACTCGGTTTCAAAATAAAGAATAAAAAAATAGGGCTAGGGTATAGCTCGGAGGTAGAATGCCCCTGAGTTCAACCCCCGGTACCGCAAAAAAAAAAAAAAAAAAAGATATTCCCATCTATACATTATCATTGTTAATTTAATAGTGTGTGTAGTCTCACAAAGAGTATCTCCATAAACATTTTGAAAGATGTATAAGGTTTTTTTTCATTTGGAAAGTTTTGTCTAAGAATTAGCATTAATGGTATAGGGAAGTCCAGGGGATGTTAAAAATTGTAAGGACAGTACTACAAATAGTAACTACTAGGTTAAGCATGTATTTCTTCCAGTGAAACATAACCCTCCATTTACATACAATATATAACTGTGAAATATATTCTTTCTATGAGCAGGAATGGCGTTTTTAACACATTCAGAATATATATAAAATATACTAAATTAAATTCTGGAGGAAAACAACATGCGTTTGAAACAAAATGATGCAGCATACTTGGAAGACTACCTCTTCTGCTATTTATTCTGCTGTGAAACTAGTGGTAGGTAATAGTAGATAGGAGCCAGATGAATGGGGAAAGTTGAGGAATTGAAATAGAAAAACTTAGCCGGGCGTGGTGGCGCAAGCTTGTAATCCCAGCATTCGGGAGACTGAGACCGGAGGATCCGGGTTCGAAGCCAGCCTCAGCTAGTGAGGCACTTCGCAACTGAGTGAGACTCGGTTTCAAAATAAAGAATAAAAAATAGGGCTGGGGGTATAGCTCGGAGGTAGAACGCCCCTGAGTTCAATCCCTAGTACCGCAAAAAAAAATTAGAAAAACTTAAATTAATTATTATATATCAAATATACAATAATATTTCAGAAAGCTTTACAGGAGAAGAAATATCCCTCCTAGTGATCAGAGCTTTAAAAAGATATAATCCCCTTTAGAAATTTAATAGTAAGACTTTAAGAACGCAGTGACTATGAAGGAGCTCTCTCCTTTCACAAAACAATTTTAAGTTCTCCTATGGGAATGTATAAGGGAAACCATGTACTTCCTTACATGGCAAATTGCTTAATATGTCAACAGATGTCTTTAAAATAGTAGACATTGTTAAATCATTCTCTCCATTGTGTAATCCCTCACTACAATCTGCCTAACATATTTATATTGTGATACTTATTCATTACTTCATCTAACATATTCACTATTGATTCTATAAAGTCTCATTATTATGCAAGTAAGCCAGACATATGCAATTTTAGGAAATACAATAGAGAGTGAAGTGATGATTGCTTTTCACCCACAAGTATACATTCCAGAGTTGGCAAAGTATTTCATTGTATCAATTTATGAACAATAAATCTAGACAAATATATGTACTATCTTATAGTATTGTAAATTTTGATTACATTGTAAGTAAACTAGATTATTATTATCCATTTATTAAGTATCGTTAACAGTTGTTATTGTAATCCTTTCTTATTTTTCTGGAAGAAGGCTAAAAATATGTTACCTAAGATAATAACTTATTTTGGAGACTTTGATTGTTTCTTACTGATATTTTGGGGGGAAGATTATTCAACTTCTCTTCTTCTTAATCTCATGTATTCAAATCAAGCTGGAGAATTTCTGAAAAGGATATGGAAGGATACTGGTATTCAAAACCACTGTCCTTGGAACTCAGTTTATATTCCAAACCAAAAGTGAGAGCCAAGATCCTTCTTCAGCATTGAAACTAAAGCATGCTGAAAATTCAGTACTAGACAGAAGAGTGTCTTCAAGATATAATATTATATTGCAGGAATTTTTAAATTGCCAATGTGTAGTTCTCATTTCTGCAAAAGCCATTTAAGGATATGTGAAACAGATGGAGAAAAATTACCCATAACTCAAAATTTGGCAAATATTTCTATGGGATAAAGGTTAATACTGAAGGTATTTACAGGCAAATGTGAATCCTTTGATAAGAACCACTTTGGTTCCCATGAAAGGACTGCAAAAGTTTATGGGTTGCTGGCTTTTACACTGACTGGTTTCCCAATAGGGGTTTGAAATAACCCAGGTAGTAATAAGTTCTATACTAAATTGAGAAGTAAAGTGAGGTCTACAGTACTATTTGCAACATAGAAAATACCAACATCTCTACCCTGCAAAATATTTCATCCCTATGAACCATTTTTTTTTAGAAAAACAAACAAACAGAAGGGAACAAAGAAGTATGAGCAGCTATAACAATAGCATCTGCAGGAATGGGGATTGCCCCTGAATACATGTCTTCCCATCATAACAAAAACAAATGTTATGAAAGATTCTAAATCAGTGTGGAAACTTCAGCTAAAAAAAGAAATTCTAATTATCCCAAGTTGGCTAGAAAAATAACTAAGAGAACTGACTATACATGAGCATACTGCTTATCTAGAGTAGTCAAGTCAATCAGAAAACAAAAATACTAGATGTTTAAAAAATAATATATATACACATACATATATATATATATATATAATTCCAATAAAGTTTTAAGTTTCCTCTCTCAAAAAATATGTATTTACTTAGACATTTTATTAGTAGAGTCCCAGAAATGGACTGAAGTAGAGGTGGTTAGAAAGATCGTATGCAAAGTAGTAACTGAACTAGTGAAGTCCAGGAAAACTGAATTCCCTGAAATGTCTCTGCATTTGTTATGGGACTGGTGCAAGGTTGCACCTCACACATGGCAGTTTAGACATGGATGGAAGGTGATACCTAGTTAAATGTCTCTATACTATCTACCTTTATCAAATGTGGAATAATCATCTCCCTTGTACTTTAGGTGGATGTCAGTGTTCTCTGCACCACCACAGGGTGAACTGAGGAAGCTATTGGCAGGAGACCACAGGCCTGTAAAAAGTCATATTGGCTAAGGATGAGATATAACAAGTTGTGAGATAAACATTCCTCAGCTATGGATTAGACAGAAAATGGCTGAGACTTGGAGATATTTGCCAAGCTAAAAAAGCCAAATTGGAGAGTGAATCTGCAAGGAGGAGTTGGAGGTGCAATTGGCAATTGCAACCCTGGTTGCAGACCAAATCTCAAGTTTTGCCATCTGAAGAGTTCAATAGTAGATATGTCAAATAATTTCTCTACTGTGAGAATTTGGGAGTTAGCATGGTGAGCAATAGCATGAACATGAAAAGAAAGAAAGCTGCTCCCAGAATTCTGAAGATAATCTGTTGTATGTAGGCAGCCGTGGATACAGATCTAACAGACTAAGGTCATGAGATGAGTAAGACTTAGGGAAATGAATACCACCAATCTCATTCTTTTCTCTCCTTTTAATGTTTATATGAGGCTCTCCACTGCAACTCCAAATAGAAATCCGGGCGCTGGTTATTGTTTCTGTATAATCCATGTACTCAATCCTCTAGACAAAGGGTTTTGTGAATAAAGGAGAGACTGAATCAGAGAGGGTTATTTGCTACACTCATAGCAATAGAAATACTCTCTGATGTCCTGAAACTCTCAAACTTGAAAAAAAAAAAAAAAACAGAGATATCTTTGTCAACTTTTTTTGTTTGTTTTTAATGTTTTGCTTTGTTTTATATACCATCAGCAGAAATACAGTTCTGGAATGACCAGGATCCTTACAGAATTTTTTGCTTCTTTTTCAATAAGTTTAATCCTTCCTATGCCATATTTGGAAAGATCTTAGAGGCAATGAGAGAGAAAAGTCAGGCAAAGTAAGTAATTGGCTCTAATTCTTTTTACAAACTCCTACTGCATAAACTGTATATGTTTGTGTGTGAGTGTGAGTGTGTGTGTATGTGTGTGTGTGTGTGTGTGTGTAGATAGATGATAGATAAATGGAAAGAACAGATAGATAGATTATTGGATAAGTAGATTGAAGATAGACGGTAAATAAATGATACATAGATGATAGATAAAGGATAGATAAATAGAGAGTGGATAGATAGATAGATAATAGATGATAAGGATTAAGATGTCAAGGAGAGCTTAACAACATTCAGATAAAAAGTGAGAAGATGAGAAGAATTTAGTTCAGAAATTTAGTCAGGTCTAGAAATTTATTCATTTATGAATAAGTAAATTACAATAAAAGACAGCATAAAACTTATGGAAAAATACATAAAATAGCTAACAATTTTGCATATAGGAAGAGAAGTAGTCAAAAAGGATAAATTATATTTTCAAAACATATACATTCTTGACAACATTATTTTAGCCCCTTCAAAATAATGAGAGAAATAAAAAAGAATAGCTGAAGGAATGATAAAACTGACTGAGTTAGGGAAAATGTAATAACATATTTTGATCATTAAAGGAAGGAAAGCTGTAGAAATTAACAGAAATAAGATTACCAATGTATCAAATGAAGAAATTTTAAAATAAATGTAAAAATATACTTATGAAATAATTCAGGTTTATTAAATACCTACTAGGCTTTTGGTATTGTATTAACTAATGGGAATTTGGGGGGGAAAGAGGAGGTGGGGGGAGAGAGAGAGAGAGAGAGAGAGAGAGAGAGAGAGAGAGAGAGAGGAAGAAATGAAAAAGATGAAAGAGAAAGAAAGGAAGAATGAAAAATTTCCTGTACTTATAATGTCTTCATTTTCCTTCTTGGCAAAAAAATACATTTAGATACATTTGAAAAGTAAACAAAATTTCTGCAAATTTTGGTATGTTTTCAAATAAGAAATTAAAGAAAAAAGCAATGGCACAACTTCTAATTAGGCAAGGTTGTTAGAAAAGATCTCTCTGTGAAGAAGACATCTAGATGGTCCAAAAAAAAAAAAAAAATGAAACACACACACACACACACACACACACACACACACACACACACATACACAATGGGTAAGGGAACAATGTAAGGAAATATTCTGAAGCTAGGAAAATTTGGAGGTATTCAAAAGCCTAAAAATATATCATCCACAGCTTGGGAGCTGATGAAGACATAGTAGGCACTATGTTGCACATTCAAATGTATTTTTAATATGAATTTAGCTATTTTTCAAGACTATTCTACAAAATGGGAGCTGTAGATGTAGACTCTAAAGTTGAAAGAAGTTAAGTTGCTCAAGGCAGTTCCATTATTATTATTATTTTTTTTTGTGGTACTGCAGATTGAACTCAGGGGCATTCTACCTCCGAGCTATACCCCCAGCCCTATTTTTTATTCTTTATTTTGAAACAGGGTCTCACTAAGTTGCAGAGTGCCTCACTTGGTAGCTGAGGCTGGCCGCGAACCCGGATCCTCCGGTCTGAGCCTCCCGAATGCTGGGATTACAAGCGTGCGCCACCACGCCCGGCTTCAAGGCAGTTCCATTATTAATGACTGATTTTATTTTATTTTTATTTTTTTATTTTTTTTTATTTTTTTATTTTATTTTATTTTATTTTATTTTTTTGCGGTACTGGGGATTGAACTCAGGGGCATTCTACCTCCAAGCTATATCCCCAGCCCTATTTTTTATTCTTTATTTTGAAACCGAGTCTCACTAAGTTGCGGAGTGGCTCACTAGGTAGCTGAGGCTGGCCGCGAACCCGGATCCTCTGGTCTCAGCCTCCCGAATGCTGGGATTACAAGCATGCGCCACCATGCCCGGCTTGATTTTATTTTTTTTATTTATTTATTTTTTCTAGTTTCTTTTTTTGTGGTACTGGGGATTGAACTCAGGGGCATTCTACCTCCGAGCTACACCCCCAGCCCTATTTTTTATTCTTTATTTTGAAACCGAGTCTCACTAAGTTGTGGAGTGCCTCACTAGGTAGCTGAGGCTGGCTTCGAACCTGGATCCTCTGGTCTCAGCCTCCCAAATGCTGGGATTACAAGCGTGCGCCACCACGCCCGGCTTAATGACTGATTTTAAAACAGGTCAACTGTTTTAAAATATATATATATATATATATATATATATATATATATATATATATAAAGAAATATGTTCAAATGGTGGAGATGCATTATACTCAGCACCACTAGTAGTCATAATTGCACATTAACATTAGGTTATTTAATTGTAGCATATTAATAAATATTATAACAAATAATTTTACAAACCACAGTGGGAAATGTGAGAAAATAAATATTCCAAGTCAGTATAGAGAAGAATGTAAATTGTTTCATTTTTCAGGGTCTTGAGATAATTGATAGCAAATATATATACAAATTAATATATATGTTGCTATGGAGCCGGGCGTGGTGGCGCACGCTTGTAATCCCAGCATTCGGGAGGCTGAGACCGGAGGATCCGGGTTCGCCGCCAGCCTCAGCTACCTAGTGAGGCACTCCGCAACTTAGTGAGACTCAGTTTCAAAATAAAGAATAAAAAATAGGGCTGGGGGTGTAGCTCGGAGGTAGAACGCCCCTGAGTTCAATCCCCAGTACCGCAAAAAAAAAAAAAATATATATATATATATATATATATATATATATATATATATGTTGCTATGTATAGGTGATAGATAGATGATAGATAGATGGTAGATAGATGATAGATAGATGGATAGATTAGATAGATAGATAGATAGATAGGTAGATAGATAGATAGATAGATAGATAGATAGATAGATAGATAGATGGATGATAGACTACAACATTTAAGCTTTTAACAACTTTGCCTAATAAAATTGATAGTACGTTGTATTATCTTTACTTACATTTTAAAATATATGTCTTATTATTATTCAAGTGTGGTGAGAGCAATAAATCTGAGAAGGCTACTATAGAAGGGAATAGTTTGTTATTTAATTGCCAAGCAGAGGGGGCATAACACACCACACAGGGTAGCAGTGCAGAACCAGAACTGGGAAGGAGGAAGAAGTTGAATAAAGGAAAGACATAAATCAAAAGTTTGTGTTCATGGATTGGAAGATTCAGTATTGTCAAAATGTCCATTCTTTCCAAGTGAATACATTTGATATAACCCTAATTAAAATTCTAGGAAGCTATTTTCTTGATCTCAATAAACAGAATTTAAAATTTATATTGAAAAAGAAGATCGAACATAATACTGAACAAAATCAAAGAGAACCAATACTTCCCAAATTCGACTTACTACAAAGCTACATTAAGCAAGGTGATGTGATATTCGTGACAACAGACATATAGATTGATGGAACAGAAAGTCTAGAAATAGAAGCACATGAATTTAATAAAATGATCATTGGTGAAAGAATAAAGGAAATTCATTGGAAAATGAAAGATTTACAATATAAGTTGCTGGGTTAGTTGGACAGTCATATGCAAAACACCATATTATGGAACTTAATTTTGTTCAAAAATGAATCATAAGGGTTGGGGATGTAGTTCAGTGTTTGCCTAGCATGTACAAGACCCTGGGCTCCATCCCCAGCATGTCAAATAATAAATAAATAAATAAATAAATAAATAAATAAATAAATAAATAAATAAATAAATAAATAAAAAGCTAAATGTAAAGCACGAAACTATGAAACTTCTAGAACAAATTTTAGAAAAAAAATAGGTATGCAATGCTTGGTAATAAGCTTTTAATTTTTTAAAAGACAATTTATACTTTCTAAATCCATCTTAATAAAATATTCCATCAAGAATATCAAAAGACAAACCATAGTCTGGGAGTAAATACTTGCAAAGTAGATCTCTAGTAAAAGCTTTAAGTTTTTTTTAGTTAATGATGGAAAGACAATTTATACTTCCTAAACCCATCTTAATAAAATATTCCATCAAGAATATCAAAAGACAAACCATAGTCTGTGAGTAAATACTTGCAAAGTAGATCCCTAATAAAAGACCTATATTCCAAATGTAAAAAGAACATTTTAAAATATGTAATAAGAAAATAACCAAAATAAAGATCATGGAAATGTCTGAAATATCTTGCCATTAAGATTCACAGATGGTGAGTATAAATACAAAAAGATGTGCCACATATTTTTCATTAGGGAATTGCAAATTAAAAATGAGTTACTACTAGATTACTATCAGAATGCCTAAAATCACAAATACTGACATTCAATTACTTGGGTGATTGAAGGACCACAAAAACTTTCATTCAATGATGTGGGAAATGTAAAAATGGAATAGCAACTTTGAAAGATAGCATAGGCATTTTCTTCCAAGTATACATTTTCTTAATAATCATCCTTCTTAGCATTTAACCAAGTTATTTGAATTTTTTTATCTAGACATCAAAGTACACGAGGACATTTATAGCATCTTTGTTCATAAGTACCTAATACTGCAGGCAAGATGTCTTTTATTAGGTGACTGGATCAGTGCACTCAGTACATCCATACAATGGGATGTTACTCAGAGATACAAAGCAACCAGTTGTGAAAGCTATGAAAAGACATGAATCAATCTTTTTTTTTTTTTTTTCAGTACTGGGGATTGAACTCAGGGGCATTCTACCTCCGAGCTATACCCCCAGCCCTATTTTTTTATTCTTTATTTTGAAACCGAGTCTCACTAAGTTGCGGAGTGCCTCACTAAGTAGCTGAGGCTGGCTGCGAACCCAGATCCTCCGGTCTCAGCTTCCCGAATGCGGGGATTACAAGCGTGCGCCACCACGCCCGGCTGACATGAATCAATCTTAAATGTAAACTGCTAAGTGAAAAAATCTCAGAAGTCTGCATACTATATAAATGCAGCGATATGAAAAGGTGAAACTACAGTGGTAAAAAATGTTATGGGTGCCAAAGATTGTAAAGTAATTGTACATAAGCACCATTCTTTAATTCATAGTTATTTCCTATAGGGATGCACATTAATAACTCTGATACAACTACACTTTTATGCTGGAATTGAAAAGTTAATTAAATGTATGCTGGACTGTGGGGATTAGGTTCCTGTTTGCTAACATGAGACAGGATTAATATGAATGAGAATTAAGATGGATGAGATTTAATATGTAAGAAAGGGAGAATATTAGAATGCTCCACACAGTGATGTGCTAGAGATGGAATCATAAATATTCACTCATATTTAACTTAACATAGATATAGATGATTACATAAAGGTATTTTTGAGATATGGACACTTATACATTCCTCTGGTTTGGGCATGGTTTCTTACTCAAATGTTGTTGTATGGGAAGCTAAGTCCCCAGTGTGGCAATGCTAAAAAATGAAGATTAATAAGAGGTCTGCTGGTCACTGGGAACATGACCTCAAACGAAGTTGAGATAGTTCTTGTAGTATCTAGTATGATGGTGCAGGCCTGTATAATTTCACCTTCTGTGGAAGTTAATGCAGGAAGATTATAAAACAATGCCAGCTTTTGCAATTTAGAAAGGGTCTGTCTCAAAATAAAATAAAAAGGGGCTAGGAAGACAGCTCAGAGGTAGAACACTCAATCCTCAGTACCGAAAAAATAGCTATATATTTATTGATCAACTTGGGTTGCTTCTTATCAAAATGAGTTAAGATTGAGCCTACCTGGGCATGGTGCCATATGCAAGTAATCCCAATACTTGGGAGGCTGAGACAGGAAGATTGCAGGTTTGAGACCAGTCTCAGCAATGTAGTAAGACTCTCAGTAACCTGAGGCCCTGTTTCAAAAAACAAAAAATAAAAAAATAAGGCTAGGGGTATAGGTTGGAGGAAAAATGTCCCTAGGTATAAACTCCAATACCATGGGGAAAAAAGTGAGTCTGACACCCAGATTGCTCCCTGGCTTCCTGTCAGGAAATGTGATCTTCTTGCTACTGCACAACTTCTTTCCATTTTGACACCATCTGCCATGGAGTCTTCATAGAGCATCATGCCCCTGAATGTACAGAATCATGAGCTAAATAGATCTTTCTTCTTTATAAAGTTCCCCAGCTTCAAGTAATAAAAGTGATCTAATCCTATGCATTAGTACATACACATATATTTCCTTAAGAGAAGGGCTAGAAGCTATAACACTCTAGTAACTATGTGCATACCTAGTTCTCAGATCATACTTTATAATACCATTCTGTAAAGAAATCAGGGCTCCTTGGAAAGTTAATAATTACAGGATAGAATATACAAGATAAACTTAGAATGCCTTCTCATGCCAAAAGTTCTAAAAAAGTCAAAACAAACTAAGCAAAAACTCTACTCATGTTGGAACTAACTCTAAGAACTTCCACTGGCCAAATCTGGAAAACTTGAGCAATTAAATAGATATAGAAATATTGTATTATAATACAAAGTACAAAATAAATATTCTTGATTTCTACTGATACAAGTAAGGAATCAAATAAATAAATAAATAAATAAATAAATAAATAAATAAGTAAAAACACAAGTCTCTTGTTTTGCTTTGTTTGTTTTGTGTGTGTGTGTGTGTGTGTGTGTGTGTGTGTGTGTGTATGTATGTGTGGTGCTGAGGATAGAATCCAGGGGCAATCTATCTCTCAGCTACACTCCCAGTCCTATTTTATTCTTTATTTTGAAACAAGTTCTTATTAAGTTGTGGAGGGTCTCACTGAGTTACTGAGGCTGACCATGAACCTGCGATCCTTCTGTCTCAGTCTTCCAAATGCTACATTTACAAGCATGTACCCACCACGTCCGGACACCCAAGTCTCCTAAGTAAATAATTTATGTACATCTCCTCCCTCAGAGAGGTAGAAGATAACTCTTCACTTCATAAGTATGGCGTGTATAGAGTGATTCCTGACAAAAGGCAAAATGTGGAAAAAGGAAAAAAATAATAACTTTACTGTGAATAAGTCTGATAAATATTGTCTCAGCAATTTGATCAAGTCAGCACAACAGTGATAAATTATGTTAACAGTAATACACTTGGTAATGGTGTGATCAAAATGGGATTTTACTCTGGGCTTTTCTTCCCCCCAAACTACATAATCTAAGTATGATTGTGAGAAAAATAGTACTTGATTTGGCAAGTGCTGGTTAGGTCTACAAAGTACCTAACCAGTACTTGACAAAATGCTCAAGATTATGAAAAATAAGAGAAATATGAGAAGCTGCCACAGCCAAAATAGCATAGGGACATGATATTTAAATGTAATGCTGTGCTCTAAATCGAATTCTGAAACAGAAAAACAAGGAAATTAGATAAAACCTAAGAATATCTTGATAAATATAATGTGGTTAACAATAAGTTTGTCATTACTAGTGCCGCGTCCAGCATGGCTAAGTGTCTCTCTGGTGGGGGCCTGGGAGCTGAAGAAAGAGACAAGAGACTGGGTCACTCAGAGAAGAGCAAATGTCATTTATTCAAGCACCATCACAGGGTTTTATACCCAGAACTTGTTTACCAGAAAAGTAGCCATTGCCAGAACACTTGACATGGAAAAAAACAACTTATGGTCCCTAGTACAAAAACAACTTAAGGTCTCTAGCAACTAGTTTATCAATTATAGCAAGTCTGCTATATTAATGTAAGATATGAGTAATAGAAAAACCTGGGCATGTTATTAACTTCACGTTTTCTGCAAATCTAAAATATGTTCATTTAATTACATTACATTTTGAGCTTCCCTTATCTAAAAATCCAAAATCTGAAATGCTCCAAAATCTGAAACTTTTTGAGCATCAACATGATTCCATAATTAGAAAATTTCACACGTGGACCTCAGATGTTGGTTTTTAGTCAGAACCCACGTGCACTAAAAATATTGCATAAAATTACCTTCTGGCTATATGTGTAAACATATGTGAAACATAAATTAATGTGTTCACACTTGGATTTTATTCTCAATATGAAATAATTATAAATATGCAAGTAGTATGCATTCTAAAATAATCTAAAAGCTACTCATTCCAAGCATTTCAAATAAGAGATACTCAACCTGCATTTATTGTTTTTTAGCACACTTACTAAAAATATATATATTTGTGGGTAATTGAATTATTTACTTTAAATTCAAATCATTTTTCCTACATTTTGTTATTTGGGAACAAATAAAAGTGGCATAAACATGTTAAAAAGCCTCTTTTGTAAGGGATTAACCTTTTAAGCTTATTTGACTTTAATTTCCTTTCCCAATACAATAAGGCATTTCAGACAGACTATTTTGATGATTATCTTTTTATTTGCAATCACTCTTCTAGCTCTGAACCCAACAATAGCAGTCACAATATGTAAGCATTTCTTTAAACATTTTGTTTGCCATCAGCAGGGCTAACCAAGGAAGGAGACAAGTTATTTTGTTCTTCTTTGAATATTACATTGACCAGAGATATTAAAAACTAAAACATAGATCTTTAAGAAACCAAAGAATTGTCAAGTTACTGAGTTGTTACTTTCTATTTTCTGTAGGGATTTTCTCTCAACATTCATTAAACTTCAGTTATCTGCCTGATTACGCTGATTGTATTCCATGAACTGATCACTAGGTCATCACAGCCTGATCTTATTTTGTGTCTTTGTCTTTAAAAAGGAAAAATTAGGAAGACAATTAAATAAAAAGAAATTAGTCTCTTGATGCCTATCATGAATAACAAAGAATATATGAGTAAAAATAAAACATAATAAGAAAGAGTGATAGCAAGGGTGTAGTAAAATACATTATCTTTTTCAAAGGAATACATTAATCAAAAAACCAAGTTTAATTTGAAGGTGGAAGCCAGGTATAAGTGGGACATATTCAAGTTTTGAAGATCAGTAGGTTTGGTAATTGACATATTTTGTAAAGACTATCTATTAAAATTTCTTTTGATCATTACTTCTGAGATATCAGTCAAACATGATTTGAATACAGAAATACTAATAATAGGAATGGTAAACTTAGTTAATGAATCCATAGTTTATGATTACTTTTATTTGTGCTAAAATAACTATGGAAGTCATAATAATTCAGTTTTTATCAAATTACAACATTGCTTTCTTTTATTAACTAGAGTATATAATTGAGTCTCTTTATAGCTCAGTTATCTTGGAGGACAAAAACTCAAATTATATTTTTCTCATCATTGCAACCTTTTGAGTTCTTCTAGGGTTTTTTATTAAATGAGTCACAATTAATTATGTTAGTAATGTTTCCTATTATCATATATATATTTTCTTAATACCATACATATATAATCATACAAATACAATTTTGTTGTTTTTAAATTCAATATGTATTAGTGTAAACTTCATTTTTTAAAATTTTCATTTTTTATATTTTTTAATTCTCCATGTCATTGATTTCTGGATGTGGAGAAGGTTCCATGAGCAGCTGAAGAGAATATGAATTCAGCTGTAGTTGAATGGAATATTCTGTATGTGTCTAGTAGGTCCATTTGGTTTATGGTGTTCCTTAGGTCTGAAGCATTTTTACTGACCTTTTGTCTAGAAGATTAATCTAATGATGTGAGAGGAGTGTAGAAGTCTCCTAATATTATTGTGTTGGGATCAATGTGTGACTTAATATCATGAAGAGTGAAGAGTTGAGTTCTGTTGTTGTTGTTGCTGTTTTTTCTTTTTTTCCTGCAGTACTGAGGATTGAACCTAGGGACATTCTACCTCTGAGCTACACACCCAGTCCTATTTTTTTATCCTTTATTTTGAAACAGGTATCTCACTAAGTTGCAGAGGGCCTCACTAAGTAGCTGAGGCTTGCCACTGTAATCCAGGCTGGGATTACAAACATGCGCCACCCCACCCAGCTTGTTGTTGTTTTTAATGAACATAGTTGAACCTATGTTTGCAGCACAAATTTGATTGTTGTTATAGGCTCCTGTTGGACTGTTCCTCTTATGAATAAAAAATAATCTATTTTGTCTCTTCTGATAAGTTTAGGCTTGAAGTCTATTTTGTATGTTATCAGAGTTGCTACTCCTGATATTCCTTTGAGTTCAATCAGCTTGAATTACCTTGTATTATGTTTAAAGTCAGGTAGTGAAGAGAAAAGGTGTATATCTTTCTTGATTTATTTAAAAATCACTCCCCCTCCAACCATAATTTCCTATTGTTTAGTCTCTTTAACGTTATCACAAGGATTTTAATGTTTTATTCAAAAGATGCAGTTTAAGATAAGTGCATTTTAATAATTTAAAAATATAGTATAAATATTTTATTCATTTGAAATGTTCTTATATAGTTTTTTTGAATCAGAGTTTGATGAGGGTGAGTCCTTTTTTTGTCATATGGAACACTTTGTTTCCATTTATTGATTTGTACCATGTCAATGTTCATTGAACATAATTCTAGTTTAATTATGAGGAAAAGAGAGGACCTAAACCAAATGGAATCTATGACCAAAAGGGTATGCATGATCTTGTGTTCTTACGTTGTATAATTCACTAACTAAAGAGGAAATACTTCATCTGGGTGTGGTGCCTCATGTCTGTAACCCCAGTACTTGGAAGGATGACAGATTCAAGGCCAGCCTCAGCAACTTAGCAAGACCTTGTATCAAAATAAAGCTTGGAAATAGAATGCCACTGATTTCAATCCCCAAAACCAAAACAAACAAATGAGGTAATCTTTCAACAATTCCCTATTAAGTTAGTGGTTGTGATCATAAAAACAGACATAAATGTAAGTTGGTTGAAGATTTTATAAGAGAAAAAATAGATACATAAATAATGATATATTTATAACCTTTTATACTTAAATAATATAATAAACACAAGGTAAGAATATATAATAAACACATTCAACATTACCAGGGAATAACAAAATCTAAAAGCAAAAAGGACTTTAATAATAAAATATGTCACAAAATATGTGAAATAATTACTGGAAGTTACAATTTGTTTTTAGCAGAAATTCAGCTTAGAATTATAACTTAAAATCATGGAAAAGTTAGAAAGTGATAATCACCAAGTGATTATTAAAATTTAGATAACAAAACATTATTAAAATGCAGAATAAAATTTACCATAGGAATTTGAGAAATAAAAGTCTTGTCTTTTTATTATATTAAGATATTTTATGCAGTTTTCTTTCTTTTAGAGAAACTTTTGAAAAATGTAGAAAATCAGAGACAAATTTTGTTTCAAAAAAGCCATAAATTTTTAAACTAGGCCTCTGATATCATTGTCATTCTAAGTTGTACAAGAAACAAAACTCGCCAGCTGCATGAAGCCTCAAATGCCGACCCCAACGAGCTGGTATTGTAAGAGACTTTTCAGCAAACATAAAAATATAATGCCAAAAGTATTTTCATGAGTTAAAAAATCTTTAACTGGCCCTGGCATCTGAAATGCTTGACAGGGCAGCCTTTCATGGTGTGAGTACTGTAGCACAAGACCATTTCACTGGCAGCATAGTCTGGTTCCATCAATAAATATCAAACATGTAGCCATATTGACAATTGGATGACCATTAGACTCCTAAGCGAGTTATCTTATGAGATAAATTACTTCAAAACAGTTGACTCAAAACATTGACTTTAATTGTTTAATCATCCTATTCACATAGAAAATGCTATTCTATAATTTTAAAAAGACTATTTTCATAGCCAGCATAGGATTACTCACTTTACACCACTGTATTTTAAATTGTCTCTTTTGTGTTAGCTATTTGAGAGGATGTTTGAATAGTTTATACAAAATGCATGGCAAAAAATAAATTCTCAATAAAAAATAACATATCATTCATGTTAGGATTACTATTGACACCATTAGTATGTTTTTACAATAATCTATATGGCTAGCTTCTTACCATTAGGGTTGATTCTAGTGCCTTTGGCAGGCTACAGCCAGGAAAACAAATACTGGGGTTGGTAATTTATATTTTTCTTATTTGTGTGTGGGGGGCAGGGTACTAGGGATTGAATCCAGGACATCTATCCCCAAGCTATTTCTCCAGACCTATTTTATTATATTTTACTTTAATTTTGAAACAGGATCTCTTGAAGGTGCTCAGGTTAGCCTCAAACCTGTTATCCTCCTATTTCAGCTTCACAAGTACTGTGATTACAGGCATGCACCACCACACTCAGTATAGTAATTTTTTTTTTTTTTTTTTTTTTTTTTTTTTTTGCGGTACTGGGGATTGAACTCAGGGGCATTCTACCTTCGAGGTACACCCCCAGCCCTATTTTTTATTCTTTATTTTGAAACCGAGTCTCACTAAGTTGCGGAGGCCTCACTAGGTAGTTGAGGCTGGCCATGAACCCGGATCCTCAGGTCTCAGCTTCCCGAATGCTGGGATTACAAGCATGCGCCACCACGCCCGGCTTCAGTATGGTAATTTAAATAGAAGTTTTTAAAAGCCAGGTAACAAAGATGATAGAAAGGTACAGAGAGGAAATTGCAAATATTGAATACAGAGTCTGATAATTGCAAGGAGCTTCTCTCACTCTAGATGACTGAAAAATCAATGAAGGAGATATGATATTGCCAGAGTGCAAGGTACCTATGCCACTACCTAAGTCAAAACCTCCAAAGGTTGCAAAGGCTGCAGAGGCTGCAGTTACTCTGTTTCTGTGGTCTAAGCCAATGCTGATGGTCACTCTCTGTTGAGAGACTTCCAATCACTTCTAGAAAACACAAGCACTGGTATCAGATATCACTTACTCCTATCAAATCTTATTACCCCTCTCAAAATTTTATCAGTTGTCTCAAGGACTTTAACTGAGTGAAATCAAAGAATTCTGAAAGGTCACACTCTATAAAATTTCATTTAAATAACCTTCTTCAAAGAATAAAATTTTAGGTTGGAATAGTGGCTCATGCCTGTAATCTCAGTACTTGAGAGGCTGAGACAGGAAGATCACAGATTTGAAACAAGCCTCGGCAATTTAGGGAGACCTTCAGCAACTTAATGAGACTCTGTTTCAAAATAAAATAAAATAGGGCTGGGAGTGTGGTTCAGAGGTAGAATTCCCCTGCGTTCAATCCCTAGTACCACAGAAAACAAAACATAACATACCTATTAGTAGTGGCTAGGGGTAAGGTTGGGAATGAGAAAGAGAAGAGGGAGAGGAACTATCAAGGGATAAGTGGGGGGAAATATTCTGGTGATGAAATCATTTTTTTAACACTGATTACAATGCTGATTACATAAATCTGTGCACATGGTAGAATGAAATAGAGATACACATGTTATGCAAATGTCAAGTGTCTAGGTTTGATACTGCATTTGAGTTGTGTAAAGTATAACAATGGGAATATCTGAATAAAGGAAACAATGAACTTTTCTGCTGATTTTGTAATTTACTGTGAAAATATATTGATTTCAAACTAAGTGAGTTTCTCCCAAGGACCAACATAAACCAGAATCTGGTAGGAAAAATAACCTGCAAAACCTAATTTTTAGGGGTTTAAGAGTCCAAATTTATTTAAAATAGGGCACAGCAATGAGTAATAGGTGTGAAATTGAATGCATAAAGATGTGCCTATTGGTGAGCAAATTGAACTGTATATTAAAAAAATTAAAACTAAAAGTATTTAATTTATTCTTATAATAATCAGTGTCAATTATAAGGCTATTTGGAAAAAGAAAAAGTAATACCAAATGGCTTATATCATATTCAGAAAAAAAATGTGAGTTTTTATTTACTCTTACCACATACTATACAATAAATGTTTAAGTGAATAGTTAACTGCTCTAATTCTAAGTAACATTCTGTCACTTTTTTTTTCTGTTTAATGCTTTAAAAATGAAGTTATATATTTGTAGTTAAATGTAGATGGGTGCTGAGTTAGAATTTTCAAGGAGTAAGAACCTATAGTCACATAGCTAGCTTAACAAAGCAGCAATAGACATTCAAGGCTTATGCATTCTACCACTCGTTGTACACCTTGTGATCAATGCTTTTGTTAGTATACAAGCAGATTTACATGGAATAAAACTGCAAGTACTGCCTCGCATAGGGCCTGGTAATCAATCATGGGTTCTATTTTCTCAGGCAATATCAACCTAAGACAGGGCTCATTGAGTGACTCATCGAGACCCCATGACGGGTAAGATTAAACACCTGGTAGGAACGACCTAAGACAGGCACAGTCCTTTGTGCATTTCAAAATAAAAACAGGGGAGTTGCGGGAGCCCAGCTGGGCCCTTTCCCCCCAGTCAGTTGCTATCTGCATATATGGGTAATTATACTGACTCTCCTGCTATGGCTACATTGGCATCTCGAAGTCTGGAGATTGCTCCTAGGATGTGTAGATGAAAGACCCTCCTACTTCATAGAACATAATATATGACTCTAAAGGTTTATGGTTTTAAGACTCTAGAAAGTTTGCTTGACCAGGCTATGTTAGGAATGTGGGCCATACGTGCAAAAGGATGAAGTGGTGCTATTTGTGTTCTGACAATGATTGATATGTCTGTTGTACTCAAGAAATGTATAAAAAATCCGTGCTGAAAAAAACAAAAAACAAAAAAACAAAAAAAAAAACAAAGCATCTTTTAGTTCAAATATCAAAACCAGAAAAGTATACATTCCTTCCAAAAGGCAGGTTATCCTGGTTCAGTAACACATTCCTGAATTCCTAGCTATTTTATACACTGAAGCAGGAGGAGTTCCCATTCAAGGTCAGCCTGAGCAACTTACCCCACTACTGTAAAAGAAAAGAAAAAGAGAGAGAGAGAGAGAGAGAGAGAGAGAGAGAGAGAGAGAGAGAGAGAGAGAAGTAGTTTACAACAGCAAATTCCATTTCTGTGGTGTGTGTGTGTGTGTGTGTGTGTGTGTGTGTTTTCTAAGTTGTCTCCTAAACCATCAAATTCTGGGAAGAAATGAACAATCTAATGCAATTCTTTACTGCTACTTCATTTGTACTTTAACATTTATTATAACAAATTTAATTCTAAACTACTAGCTGCACATCATAATTAATGAAACATAAATGAAAATATGAGTGGAAATGTGTCATCTCTAGAGAGCCAGTCATCTTGTCTCCTAAGTCAAGGCTACATTTAATAGATTCTGATTCAATCAGAGATATCCAGTGTGCTGGGAATTTGCATCACAAATATGTTGAATTGTGCCAAACCCTTTTTTTCTGAATTAACATAAGAAAATATGTTCTTTTGTTTTTGGAAATGCAGATTGATAATTAAGCAACTGGTTATATTGACTGATTTATGAACCAATTGATCTAACAACCCCCCTTCTAGCAAGTCATCCTTGAAAACATATACACATAAAGATGTTCCAAGGGATATTCATGGCAGCCTTAGTCATTACTGGCAAAAACTGTAAATTCAGATATCCTCTAGCAGGTGGATGAATAGGTAGATAAGTACATCTATTGACAAAGACTGTTCTCAATCAAAATATTTGTTGGTCTTTTCTGAGTTCTCCTTCTCACTAGGCCCTGACCCTGACCTCTGTCCATGGTCCAATGGTTGGCTTGTTAGTACAGTTTTAGCAAGAATCCTGCTAAGTCAGCTTAGCAAAAATTATCCACCATTGGTTAACTGACTGCCTTTGACGTCTGTTTAAATTTCTTTTACCCCACTCAATATCTTATGGCCCTGACCTACTTTGAACAAGAATCTTGTCAGAGATGTTTAACCAGAAACCCCCTTAATTTCCATGTTCTTTTAGTAATTGACTATCCACTGACCCCATCACCATCCTTGACTATAAAACTATACTTGTCCTTGTGGTACTTGGAGTCAAACCCAATCTTTCTCCCTCATAACACACCCTTCCGTTGTGATGGTCTTTACTTTTAATGATACTTCTTCCTGAATAATGTAATTCTTATTTTTAACAAATGCCATGGATATTCTTTTCTTTAATGTCACTATTTCAATAAGATTAAGCAATAAAAAGAAACTATTGCTATGTGCCGACATTACCTTGTGTATGACTCCATTCATATAACATGCTGGAGAATACGAAAAAAAAAAGTAGCATCAGTAGTTGCACAAGACAGAGAAAATGGAGGATGTGAATCCCTCCAAATAATGGAGGATGTGAATACCTATCTAATAATTGCCTAATTATTTAGGCATTAAAATTGTTCTATATTTGGTGTGCGATGGTGATTTTAAAAGTTTATATATAAAAGCCAGGCATGCTGGTACATACTTGTAATCCCAGTACTTGGGAGGCTGAAAACAGCAGGAACTGAATTTTCGGCCAGCCTGAGCTACTTAGTCAGGCCCTCTGCAATTTATGAGACCCTGTTTCAAAAAAAAGAATAAAAAATAGGACTGGGGGTGTAGCTCAGAGGTAGAATGCCCCAGAGTTCAATCCCTAGTACCATAAATAAATAAATAAATAAATAAATAAATAAATAAATAAATAAATAAATAAAAAGTTTATATATGCAAATAAACATATAACTATTCAATAATAAAGTGAATTTTACTGCACATAAATGTCAATTTTACTGCACATAAATTTCAAATTTTGAAAAAAGAAAATGAAAAAGAAAACTTTATTAAAGTATTCTCAAATAATCAAGTTTGTGGAGATTGTTTCCTACTTAAAAAATAATGAATACAATTGCCATCACATTTTATCACCCGCAGACACTTAAAGGACTATTGAATAGAAAAAGAGCTTAATGTCTTTTATTTTAATATTCATATACAAATTTCAAATTATTTTCTTTCTTCCCATCTCTTTGCTTTTATTCATGCAAAGTAGGGAATATGTTTTGTTGAATATTGAGATACTAGGAAATTTTAAAATCTCAACTCAATTTTCATATTTCATTCAAAATATAGAGTAACCAGTTTTATAAAACTGCTTTTTTTTCTGGAATCAGGATCAGTTCTCAGGAAAACTGTGAAATAAGTAAACTCACCTTTATGAGTTCTCTTCTATACTGTGTGCCTTAGTGGAAATTTGTTCTTTCTCTTTCTCCCACCAAAACCTATTATATAAATCATCTGTGGGTGTAAGTTAAGAAATATTGATTGTATACTCATTATTTACAGGAAGGTATAAATGAGTGAATAAAATAGTAAGCTCTATCCTTTTTATATTAACATTTTATTGAAAATGAAAGTCTAAATAACAACCAAAAGACAAATATCCACTGTGTAACATGAGATAGCAATCAATTCATTTTGAGTAATTATTTGGAGATAAGATTTAGTGAAAAATCACTGCAGATAACTATGTGACTCTCAATTTTTTCTTCCCATAATGGCAGAATCATACATTAATAAATCTTTGAAAGTATTTTTCTACTTCTGAAATATGACTAACTGTAGTTAAAAGTTTCCCTAATACAGATAATTTCATTGGAATACTCTAATATGAAGAGTAAAGCTATATTTTTACTTCAATTTTCAAAAAATGGAAAAAAAGCAATTTGGTTCACATAAATAGTAGATTTTACAAAATTAAACTCATCTGACTCATAAAATATCTAATCAACTCAGATATATCATTCAACTGTCTCTTCCTTTACAAAGAATTTTCTGATTAAAAAGTTCACCCAAAAGTTTGATAATGCTTAATGGCCTTTTGTCTTGGTGTACAGCTATGAACAAAATTTCCACCTTATATTATTCTATATTGGAGAAACTTGTTTTAGGGAACCATCATTGAGAAGAGGTATGCTTGCATTGTGGAATGTAAGTATACTCATTATCCCTGTGTTAGTTAGCAGTCAATCACTGCTAGTGAATACCTAGGATAAATCATCAAAAAGGAGGACTTTTATTTTGGTGTACTGGTGCATGGATTTTAGTCCATGGTTACCCGACCCTATGGTTTCTGGGCCTGTAGTGAAGCAGAACATCATGGTGGAGGGAGGGTGTTGGAGCAACGTTGTTTACCTTATCATGACTAGGAAGCAGAGACAAGGAGAGAGGAAGGCTCTGGGGACAAGATACACCCTTCTAGAGTATGTCCTAGTGACCTACTTCCTCCACCAAGAACCATCTTCTAGTTTTTACCACCTCCTAAGAGTCCACTCATATATGGACCCATCAATGGATTTCTTCACTCATGAAAGCAGATCAAATCACTTCTCTAAACCCCAACCTCTGAGCATTGCTGTTTGGAGACTTAGCATGAGCCTTTGATAGACATTACCAACCCAAACTGTAATGGTCCCCCATACATGCAATTATTGTAAGGTCAAGACTTCTACTCACTATATTTCTAGAGAATATAATCTCATTAATTTACTTGAGGCAGTATTTTGGTATTAGAATTATGTAAGAATAATGTAGATTGGAATAGACAGTGAATGCACAGATTTGTAGTTCTTTTGTATTTAAATCTGCCTTTACAAAAATTATAATATGTAAATTATTTGTTAAATAATAGAGTAGGTAAAATATCTGACTTGACCTTTTACCAAGACTGAATGACAAGAGGTAGAGAATTCTACCAAAGTGCCTGAAAAGTTATTTATTTCACTGTGCCAAGGGAAGATACATAGGCCAAATAAGTGCAGAAACTAATAAATTTATACATAGACATAAGATTTTTTATTGGTGTATTGTAATTATGCATCACAGTAAGACTCAAAACGACTCAAACACACATGCACACAGCACTTGGTGTACTTCCCTCCACATCCTACCCCTCTACCCACTCCTTCCTCCTTGTACATGATAATGAGATTTGTAGTGATAACTTCATATATATATATATATATATTTATATATATCATTATATTAAGTTTTCTTCCTCAATTTTTCTTTTCCCACTTCCCATCCCCATCCCCAATCTTTTTCTACTATTCTACTTTTCTTTTTTCTTATTTATATGAAGTGAGGAACTATGGTATTATTTTAATCCTATCTTTCAGCTAGGCTCAGTGACACACACCCATAATCCCAGGAAGAAGGGAGGCTGAGACAGGAGGATTGCAAGTTTGAGGACAGTGCACAGTAACTTTGTGAGATCCTTTTTCAAGATAAAGAGATAAAAAATGAGCTGGGACATAAATGTGATGTCAAAAATTCCTGAGTGTGGTCCCCACTACCATATATACACATAAACATCTTTTCCTAAAATTAATGATTGACATAAAATATTAGTAATTTCTTAGATTAAGCAAAAATATGATAGATTCAATAAACTTTAATTTTCAGTGCAATAAGACTTTGTTTTTCTAGAGCAGAATCAGAATTCTAATTTTCTTCTATTATAATAATTTCAACACATATGGACTCAATCTCTTGCGAATATTGGAATTTTAATATATAAATGCATAAATTAAAAAAGGAAACTTATGAGACAATTCAAGCTTACATGTAAGTTATCTTATTGCTATATTATTATACTGTTTTATAGTGAATGTCTAATATTTCATAGAATAGAAAATGATTTGATTGCATATTTTTATCTGTGTAAGATTTTATTATTTACTTTTTCTATCTTATTAATTATGTCAAATGCTCAAACAAAATCTTGCATTGAAATCATTTGAAAATATAAGACCATGATTCTGGAGTGTGTGTGTGTGTGTGTGTGTGTGTGTGAGTGTGTGTGTGTGTGTGTGAGTGTGTGTGTGTGTGTTCTTGTTTTTTTTGTGTGTGTGTGTATGGTACTGGACATTGAACTCAGGGGCATTCTACCTCCGAGCTATACCCCCAGCCCTATTTTTTATTCTTCATTTTGAAACAGAGTCTCACTAAGTTGTGGAGTGCCTCACTAGGTAGCTGAGGCTGGCCGTGAACCTGGATCCTCTGGTCTCAGCCTCTCAAATGCTGGGTGTTCTTGGATTTTTAAGATACAATAATATGAAATATGACTGCATAAAATAGAAAGTTAAGTGAATTTTGTAAAAAAGGAGAAGTATAATTTAAAAAGGAAAAAGTAAGTTAACTAGTCCATATTTGGCTGCATGAAAAAATTAAACTTAACGATGATACAAATAAGCAGGAATGAAGTTAAAAAGATATTTTAACTGAAAAT
Organism: Graphiurus murinus; assembly: GCA_004027655.1. Classification (NCBI taxonomy): domain Eukaryota; kingdom Metazoa; phylum Chordata; class Mammalia; order Rodentia; family Gliridae; genus Graphiurus; species Graphiurus murinus. Next base: position 78,451 of record PVLC010000955.1, on the reverse strand, counting down.
AAAATATTATACCTAATAATAAAAAACAACCCAGTCTGATAACTCCCTTTCTCTAAAGTTTATGCAAACAAAGCTGAGATCTACCACATCAAGGAAGTAAGTAGTTTTGAATTACCTCCTTTCAAACTAGATTGTCAATATAATAGGGCATACCTAAGTATACTGTATGGAAGACTCAGGAATGGAAAGCCATGTTTTTTCTACATATAAGTGAAATTCTGAAATTTAAGCCCAAAAATAATACAATTCTGACTTGTATAGCATTAACTCCCTTTGTTCAGTTTTAAAAATAATAATTAGCAGTATATGAAAGGACATAAAATAAAATTTTTACATAAATGAGATCTATTTTCTTTGGATAGAGTGGTATCTTACTATGCATAGTCATTCAATGAAATATATCATTAGAGTTATGTGTATGACAAGTGAAAATCATAGGACATAATGCTTACCTTAAGACCTTATTATAGATAAAAGAGAATGAAATAAAGCTACAATTCTCCATAAAATAAGGTTCTACTTTAATTTTCTGCATGTGGAATTATCAGTAAAATGTGTTACAACATGTTATGATTTGTACTTAGAATGTCCTCCAAATTCCCATGTGTCCAGGGGTGGAGCTTTGGGGAAGAGATTGAGTCATGAGGTCTCCAGCCATTTGTATAACAAAATATATGCTGTACATACTGTGACAGAATTATATTCATCATTGTCTGCCATATTTTATATCTGAATTTCTTTCCCCCTTGTCCTTAAGTCAAAGACATGTGAGGATTATCCAAATAAAGAGTAAGAAAAGCCAGGCCTGGTGATGTACCCCTGAAATCCTAGTACTTGAGAGGCTGAGAGAGGAGCATTGCAGGTTTGAGGGAGCATAATTTAGCAAGACTGTATTTCAAAAGAAAAAGATAAAATAAGATATAAGACTGGGGGTATAGCTCAGAGGTAGAATAGACCTTGCTTCAATCCCTAGTACCACATACACACACACACACACACACACACACACACACACACACGCACACACACATACACACACACAGAGGAAAATTCATTTGCAACTGGTCTGAAAAGTTATTCTTGAATCTAAATTAAATAATACATTTAAATCACTTAATAACTGATGACATAAAACCTAATGCATGTGTATTACTCTTTATAGCCACACAATTCACATTTGCCAAACTATGGAACCCACCAAGATGTCCATCAACAAATGAATAGATTGCAAAACTATGGGTAATGTACTATTTATTTTCGACATGTTAAAATAATAGTTTTGGTTTCAAACATCAGGGGAGACTTGATGTTGAATTTGAGGCCTTGCAAACAAATTATGTTTTGTTTGTTTTAAGTAAGAGCTATTTACTTTGGTGCCATAGGCACATTAATAAAATTAATGGCATTTTCCTGATACTAACTTCTGTTATAACTTTAAGTAACAGTTTTCAAAAAGAACACATATTTATTCTAGAATTCATATAAAAAGAAAAAAATAGTGTAAAGACTAAAAATGGGGTGGAACTGCTGTTGAAGGTTTTACAATTGTTCCTAGAAGCATCCCTGATTCTCTAACTCTTCCAAAATTACTGTCGTTCTCTTTTTCTATGGTGGAAGAAATGCTGTGTTCTTTTAGATTGTTGGGTAACTTTTTGTCCTATAAACTTAATGTAAAGTATGGTGGTAATTGAAGGCAAAGAGGAGTATTTTAATGGTGGAGGTTAGAGTGGAAACTAAACAATTGTGGAAGATGGTATGGGAAAAATCTTTACTAAATCAGTATTGAATGTCATATTTTAAATGCTGAAATATTGTTTGAAAATATCCCTCTTAAAATAAAAATAATACAAACAACATAAAATGGAAAACTATCATACACTTCCATGGTGTTCTTGGGTCAGGGGGACACATAAGTTTTTATTTTAAGATAATTATAAATTAACACAGGCATAAAGTTTTAAAAACACAGTGTTTTAGTAGGATAAAAAATAATAAGTAGATAGTTCCATCACCAATCACCCCACTTCTGACCCTCAGTCCAAATGCACAAGTAAAATACATTTAATTATTTTCTCATTTGACAATTTTCTATTGGAAACTTCTCTGTGTTGATTTATTAATTGTATATATTACTAATCAGCTCTCCTATTTTAAGTTATATTATTTATTTACTCAATTAATCTTACACTCACATTTCTCTTTCATTTTTTTCTAACATTTTTTAGTTAACCTTGTTGTCAGGTCTTTCTTATCTGTAATTCTAAAATTTGTATATGATCTATATTTTCTTATCTTTCAATTTAAAACAGATAAAACATTGATTACCCATTTGAAGAAAAATTTTTCATTCTTACCATTTTTTCATAAAACCTTATTTTCCCTTAAATTCTAATTTAGTGTCCATTGTATTAGAAAATTTCCATAGCTGAGATAATTCCATGAATGCATATAATCAGTTTATATAACTAAATCATCTGTGTTTAACTATAACAAAATTTAGAAAATCAATGTAACAAGAAATATATATTTGGTCTTCATTCTTGGTTCTAAGGTTCTGGTTGCCCAAAACAGAAACCATGGAAATATTGGCCTCATTCCCCAGACATCCAAGGAGAGAAGAGAGACTTAGAATTCAATTGATCACTAAAAGTTAAAGATTTATTCAATCATGCCTACATAGTGGAATCTTCATAAAACCCTAAGTAAAAGAATCCAGAGAGCTTCAGGGTTAGTGAGCACATCTACATGTTGGGAGAATGGCCCTTACTCCATAGGACAGAAGCTCCTATTCTCAGGTTATTCATCTGTATCCTTTGTAGTTGAATTAATAATAAAATAGTAAATGTATGTAATGTACATTCCTGAATTTTCTCAGCCATTCTAACAAAGTACCAAACCTGAGTAGGGTGTCATGGAAACCCCTGGCTTATAGCCAGTTGGTCATAAGTATGGAAGGTCTGGACAAAAATGATATCTGAAGTAGAATTTGTCTTGTGGGAATGAACCCTTAAACTATGGGGTCTGACATTAACTTTGGGTTGTGTCAGAAATGAGTAGAGTCATTTCACATCCAGGTTAGTGCAGAGAGTTGTAAAATTGAATCCCAGCATTGGAAAAAAAAACCCACATAGTTCATGTCAGAAGTGCTGTGAGTAGAAATGATGGTAATGGTAGTTTTGTCAGAAGAATGATTTGCTAGTGCAAGGACACCTATGGTTTTGGAAGAGAAATAATGAAAATTCAGGGGATTAGGAATATTTGATCCCTGGATGACTTTCTAACCACCCATAGTATGAAATTTATTTGATCCCTGGATGACTTTCTAACCACCCATAGTATGAAATTGCAGTTGTTCTGTGTTCAGTTACTAAATGTATAAAGATACTGAATACGATTATAAATGTTGGGCAGACTTGATCTTTGCATTATTTTAGCCACAATAGCTAAGATGAAAAGAGAAAAAAGTACTGGATTAGGCCTTGGTGCTGGGACAAGCCCAGATTTTGTTTGGTCTAAGTTTTACCAAGAAGATAATCAATGTGCTAGGAGGGGTAAACTAAGAAAATACCAAAACTGGTGGGTATAGTGTGAAGAAATTATCTCATTTTGTGAATTAGTATCATCAAGTTCAAGTATAAGCTTTATAGAAATGGATTGTATGTCTGTGAGGAGTGACTTTGGTAATTTCATTGAATCTGTAGATCACTTTTGGGAGTCACAATCCCTGACTTCAAACTCTACTACAAAGCCACAGTAATAAAAACAACATGGTATTGGCACAAAAACAGACACATAGACCAATGGAGGAGAATAGATGACTCAGAAAGAGACCCACCTGCTTACAGTCAACTGATTTTTGACAAAGGAGCCAAAAATATACACTGGAAAAAAGACAGCCTCTTCAACAAATGGTGTTGACAAAATTGGTTAAACATATGCAGGAAAATGGAAATAAACCCCACTTTCTCACTCTGCACAAGAGTCAACTCAAGGTGGATCAAAGACCTGGAAGTCAGGCCAGAGACCTTGCAGCTACTTGAAGAGGGCATAGGACCAACACTTCAACACTTAGGCACAGGTAAAAACTTTCTCAACAAGACCCCAAAAGCACAATCAAATCAAAGGGAGATCAATACATGGGATTGCATTAAACTGAAGAGCTTCTGTGCAGCAAAGGAAACTATCAAGAACCTCAACAGAGAGCCCACAGAGTGGGAGAAAATTTTTGCCAGCTACTCTTCTGATAGAGGTCTAATATCTAGGATATACCGAGAACTCAAGAAAATCACAGCTAAGCAAACAAACAATCCAATAAAAAAAAATGGGCAAAGAATCTAAATAGACACTTCACAAAAGAAGAAATACAAATGGCCAATAAATGTATGAGGAACCATTCTACATCATTAACAATCAGAGAGATGCAAATTAGAATGGCAATCATCAAAAGCATAAACAGCAACAAATGCTGGTGAGGGTGTGGAGAAGAGGGAACCCTAATACATTGTTGATGGGATTACAAATTAGTGCAACCACTTTGGGAAACAGTGTGGAGGATCCTCAGATGAATGGGAAAGAACCTACCATATGATCCAGCAATACCACTTCTGGGTATCTACCCAAAAGAATGGAAACCAAACTATCGGACCGACACATGTGTATCTATGTTTATAGCTGCACAATTCACAATTGCCAAACTATGGAAACAGACAAGATGTCCACTAACAGATGAATGAATTGCAAAACTATGGGATATGTACACAATGGAATTTTACTCAGCCATAAAGAAGAATAAAATCATGTTATTTGCAGGGAAATGCATTCAACTGGAAAACATTATGTTAAGTGAAGTTAGTCACAAAGAGTAAAAAAGCATATGTTCTCCCTAATATGCAGATGCTAGGGAGAAAATGGGGCATAAGAGTATCTCCAGATGAAAAAGGAGAAACCTTAGATGAGCAAAGAAGTTTACTTAACTGAAGGGGATGGCGGGAGGTGGGTGGTGGTGGCACCCTAATGCACATGATTACTTTCACAAATATATCAAGGTCAATTACTAAAGCGAACTTGAGAAGGAGAGAGGGCGAGGAAATGGGGTGGGAATTGGGGAAGGAGTTAAATGAGAAATGTGTTCATATATGCCTTTATCAGCTTGTACCTAACAAAGATGTATAATTACAATGCACCAATTATTATAAAAAATGGATTGTAACAGTAACACATGCAGAAGTGATGTTTTGGTTTTTAATGCTGCAGAATGCAAGAGCATGTATGATTTGAAAAGAGCCCATAACTCATTTTTGAACAACCTTAAACTTTTGGCTGTTTGTGATCCATATACACATGTTATTCCCAAGGGGATAGCTATCCAGATGGACAGTAATGACACTGTAAAACATGTATACCCTGAGGAGGAAGGCTGTCCAATTCCAAGTTTCAAAGCCAAGTAAACACCACAGATGAAGCAGCTGATATGTTTCACTAGTAACTCACTAGAGATTGGTACTGTGATGACTGGGATAATCAACTGCTGAACATTTACCCAGGTTTTGGTAAATGCTGCAATGAAGGCCCCATTTGCATGCAACTTTACTGTTAAAGAAGTGAACAATGATCTGAGAAGCCTTAGAATATTTGGTGTCTTAGCTTCCTTATATGAATTTCACTGGTATAAAAAGTAAGGTAATTAACAAGAAAATGAGAAGAGACTGAGGGGAGGGTCAAAGACCTCAATCTAGTAGTATAAAAGTTTTTGGACAGTTACTGAATAAAGGAATGACTGTGATGGACATTGATGATGCTGAAACAAAGGCATTTCTAAAACTATCAAAAGTCAGATGCTTTACATATAAAACTGTGCATTTATTAAATTTTGACCCTTGAAAATAAAAAATGTCAGATGGACTAATGAGACCATCTGGTGGTCCCCACAATAAATATCCCAAAGAACTCTACTCTTTCTCAATTTGGAGATATTTAAAGATCTGAAAGCAAAAATCATTAAAAAAAAAAAAAAAAAACCTCCCCAGAATCTCCTAGGGTGATATTAAGGCAGATTAATCAAAGATTTATGGGCAGGCCAATATTTACTGGCCCAACTTTCATTCTGGGACCAAAGTTATATACACATATATGGGTAAAATGGCTGAGACAGGAGGAGAAAAAACACTTTTAAAGTACTCGACACAGGAGCTCCATGCATTATGATTCTAAAACCATTTGGTGAATTCTTTTCTGTCTTTTTGTTTGTTGGATTTCCATATATATCTCTTCTTTTTACATTTACATTTTTATTGCTGCATTATGAGTATACACAATAGTGTGATTCCTTGTTATATATTTGTATGTGCACATAATTTTCCTAATAGGAGCTAAGGCTAAATTGGGAGGATATGGACATAAAATGATTGACAGGACTAGGTGAAAGTTTAGGTAAAGCTGAGATTTTTAATGGATTTTATGACAGGTAATCACATCTTTTCATCTGAATGTTTTATTGGAATGGATATTACATCCCACTGGGAATTATTTCCTCTATACAATATTGTGAATCAGAAGGCATGTAAACTCACTGTCAGACCAATCTTGATTGGACATGCTAAATGGTAACCTATAGATATATTCTGCCCTAGTCTACATAGGTGGCTAATATAAAAATACATATATTGAATGTCTGGTGGACAAAAGAGATGACTTTAATTAATGACATTATAAGCTACACTGTCAGTATCAAATAATTTTGTAAATAGCCCTATATTATCTATGAAAAAAGGTAGTCTCATAAAATATAGCAGTAGACTATGGAGAATTTAAGTTTTACCACCTGTAGCCTCAATAGTTCTGGACATGATTTCTACATTGAAAACATTATGATAGGTTAAAGGAGATTGATATGTAATGATTGATCTTATAAATGTTTTCTTCTCTCAATCTTGGACAAGAGCCAACTGCAATTAGCTTTCACATTAGAAGGATCCCAATTTATGTTCACTGTATTTCCACAGGGTTATCTGAATTTATCGGTTTACTGTTAGTCAGAATTTATTTTGATTTGCATACCAAGTAGTAGATGCAAATGATCAAAATATTTGAAAATCAGGGCAAAAAGATACTATAGAAATTTGGCATTTCGATTTACATTTCATTAAACGAAAGAACATAGTTCACAGTCTATTTTTCCAAAACAATGGAAAAAGAGCTATCACATCATATTGACATCATATTAGATATCATGCTCGGAGTAATGACTTAATAGAGAGGCACCAAAATCCTTTTCAAAAGTGAAAAATTTTAGATAAAATACATGAAAAATGTAGAAATAAGAAATAATAGCTGGGAGTAAAGGAATGGATAAGTAGTCTATGCACTAAGGGAAATTTGACATTGTATTAGTATCTTGAGAAAGACTCTGAGCAGGAGAATGTTATTTCTCAGCACAATTATGTTGAATGCCAGGAAGGCTGAGATTGCATTCTTGCCAAGACCACCCATACTTTTTGGAACCTGGCCAGGTTGAATGGCAGCCTGAAAATCTGAGTTGTATCACTCTGGGAGACATTCTGGTTATATGATATGTTGATGAATCGGACAAACTGTTAATGGCTAAATGGAACTCTAGTAATGTGCCAGTCTCTTTTGACTCCTATTTTTCAGCATATATCTGCAGCAAAAAAAAATATCATTTGGAAAGGAATTTCCAAGAACTGCTTCCTACTGGGACCTATTTTCTTTCAGAGCCTGCACCATTCACCTTTTAATAGTCCTTTCATGGCAATATTGACATTTTCTAGCATGTACTTCAAAACTCTTTCAGTTTCTACCCACTACCCAGTTCAAAAGCTGCTTTCACATTTTAAGATATCTGTTACAGCAACATTCCACTTATTAGTACAAACTTCTGTTGTAGTTGGTTTTGATTGTTCTAACAAATACAATAGATAAGGTGACCTAAACAATGGAATCATTTCTCATAGTTTTGTAGGCTGAGAAATCTGAGATCAAGGTGCTGGTTGATATAGTTCTCAATCTGATGAGGGCCCTTTTTCTCATTTACTCATGATGATTGCTTTCATTGAATTTTCACACAATAAAGAGGAGAGAAAGAAGGAAAGGAAAGGAAGGGAGGAGAAGGGAAGAGGATGGGGAGGGGAAGGGAAGGGAGGAAAAGGAAGAGGAGAGAAAGCCAGAGTCAGCTGCCTTTCATGTCTCTTTTTAAGGCACTAATCCCATTAATGAGGGCTCTACCCTGTTAACCTAATTTGCTCCTAGAGGTCCCACTTCCAAATATCAACATTTTGGAGATTACACTTTAAAACATCTATTTAGGAGTTGGAGAAAATATATTCAGTCCATAGCTCTTGGTAACTCCACTATATTTGTAATTGGAAATCCAGGTACATGAATATCATTGAATATCATTGGAATTCCTCTGCCGGTGCATAGGTCTTCTTTTCAAACACTCTCTTTAGGAATAGAGCTATGATGAAATACATCAATAGGCATGATGAAGTACAAGAGTTGACAACACCATATGTGTAGAGAGGGAGCAGAGAAATAAACTGAATACCAAAAGGTAGTGCTTCAGTTGGGTGTGGTGGCACATACCTTTAATCCCAGTACTTAGGAGCTGAGACAGGAGGATCACAGGTTTGAGGCCAGTCTCAGGAACTCAGTGAGACCCAGTCTCAGGATTAAAAAAATACAGCCAGGTGTGATGGCACACGCTTGTAATCCCAGCATTTGGGAAGCTGAGACCAGAGAATCCAGGTTCGAGGCCAGCCTCAACTACTTAGAGAGGCACTCTGCAACTTAGTGAGACGCTGTTTTAAAATAAGGAATAAAAAATAGGGCTGGGGGTGTAGCTCGGAGGTACAATGCCCTGAGTTCAATCCCCAGTAACACACACACACACACACACACAAAAGATTAAAAAAATAAAAAGTACTGGAGCTGTACCTCAGAGAAATAATGCCCCTGGATTCAATCTCCAGCATAAATCAATAGAAAGTAAATGTATTTCAATTAACTACTATTATTTTTACTCATAATATTATGGTCTGCAAAGACTATTTAGAGCACATATACCATGGGATGAAGGGCAAGATGGCCAGGTAGGGTTTATAAAAACATTAGACTACTTCACTTTAATCTCATTAATAAAAACTCTTTATTTGACATACTAACATGACTATTAGATATTTTATATATCTACTTTTTCAAAAAACATACATTAAAAATTGATAGTGATACATATTTTCTTAGAAAGCCATTATTATACTCATTCATGTCCACACTAACAAAGCTTAGAGCTTTATTCTAGTAACGAATACTAATTTATTACCATTGTAACAATTTTTACATTGCTTTATTGTTCTCTATGTCCCATAGGTTCTCCTAATAGCTATGGATTTGTTCCTTTATAAACTGATAAATTGTTTATACAGAGGGAATTGGGGAGTAACAATCAGCTCTAGTAACAAAAGACTCCACATATGTTTAATATTTTAAAACTTTAGAGCTGAACTCCTTTCGTAAAATATGTAGGATAAGTCAGAAGAACTCTGAAACAGAAGAGGAAGGGAAGGACTAGTTCTGGAAAAAAAAATGTATGTTGGAGTTGCTTCTTTCCTGGGGTTTATTATGATAGAAACTAAGTAACAAAATATAGTTCAGCACTCCCTTTAAAACCTCTTTAAATTAAGCACTAAATACATAGTATATCATTTTTCTTAGGTAATGCTACTCAGCAATAAGTAGGTATATATACACCCAATGAATACAGTAACATAAGGAATGTAGTTCTATGAGGGGATATTAGTTGAAATTAAATCCTTTCCTTTTTTATGTCTTGGAATCACAAATTACTGAAGATTCCAATACACTAGCATTAGCATTTCTTATGTTTATGCTCATTTTTGTATTCTGTAGACAAATACATCCTTCTAAGTATTCATACATTTTTAGTTAATTTGTCAACTTCTTTCTAGACTTGTAAAGAATTCATCATTATCTACTTGTTTGATCATCTGAACAAATAAACTTTCTTCTTCATCAGTGTCTATAAGAACATACTTATTATTTATGCATTTTATTCCACATAATTTATCAATATCTATTTTCAACATAGACCTAATTTTTGTGGGTTTATAAAGCATATTATTGAAGAATAGCATTACCAATACATTTTATATCATATTTTTATATCATATAATAAAATTTGAATAAACCCAGTCTGAGCTCAATGTGACACTATTGTATATCATTCCACAGTAGAACTTCAGTGTTCCTCCAGAGCACATGTTGAGCCTTGCTGACCTTATAGAAAAAAGGAATCATGCAGTTTTAAATTTAACATGTGTGAACATAGCAAGAATGTGCCCTCCACAAATCAGAAAGTGGGACCTCACTAGTACTAAATTTACTAGTGCTTTATTTAGACATTTCAGCCTCAAGAAGTGTGAGAAACAAATATGTATTGTTTAAGGAACCCAGTGGATGGCATTCTGTTATAGCAAGTTACATGGACTAAGACAATGTAGTACTGAATCTCTGACAGCATTTTTGCTTCTAATCTATGAAAGGCAGAGGGAAGGTAAGTACAGCAAATGGTTTCTTGCTGATGTGGTGGGAGCATTGTTAAAACAACTGATCCTCAACAATACATCTTCTCTTAGCTAATGTCCCTATTTATTGCCATTTTTTATAGGGCTTTGTTTGATTAAATCAAAAGTCTTATAAGTGACCCTCTAAATCTAACAACACACAGATATATACATACACATGCACACACATATACTCACACACACACACACACACACACACACACACACATACACTAATTTATGCTTTTGAATAGAGAAGATACATCTGTGATGCCATGCCCAAAATGCTGAAAATTGGGATTATCAATCCAAATATTATTTGTTTCCTTGGCTAATCATATAATGAAAATGTATTTAACAAATATATTATAAGTATCAATAGAAAATAAAATTTGCATGTGTGTATGTTATGGGGCATGACTTATACTCACCTAATATCTGGGGACTTAATACAGTTTTAAGATAAGACATCCTTCAAAGATACTTATTTCAAAACTAGAAAACTTAAAATGAATACTGACAAATCAAAGACCTAACTACTCTAAACTAGTTCTTCAATCCAAACTCAGTATCTCCACAAATTAGCTCTATCAGTCTGTTCCAATGTTCGTCAATTTTCTTAGTGAATGGTATTGTTAATGCATTTTGAAGTCATTTATTTAGTTCTGATTGTATAACATTTTGTATAGCTAAAATATAGTAATGTGAAACAACACATTATCCACTTTGTGCTGTGTAAATGACTGAAAAGAAAACTATGCAATCCATCTCACTAGTAATTTTATCTCTCCATCTTTTTGAAAAAGTAACAATGGGAAACATATGCCATGAATCTCTGTTTACAGAAACATTTTTTTTTTTCAGAATAGCTTTCAATGTCACAGAGTTTACACTGTGTGAAAACTGTTTCTTGATGTTAGTATTCAGCTTAGTGTAAATTCACATTCAACTTTCTTTTTTTTAATCTCTCATCTACAAAACAATGGTCATGGATAACATATTTTCTAAAATATTTTCCTAAATTCATTTACATATTTGACTATTCATGATTTTATGAGCAATTTCAGATTATTTATGGAAAGTAAAAATTTTTTATTATCTTGCTCAGATTTGCCTCATAATAAACAGTTAAAGAATTATCTTCTGAATCCTGCAAGGATGGGATGCACCAAGATTGCCCTTGAGTGGTTTCCCTAATTGCCGCATCATACAAGGACAAGAAGGGCATCTGGATTGGATTTGGAGACTCTAACTTCCCCAAGTCCACTACAACAGTCATATCTGGTATTTGTGTCAATTTGATTGCTTTAGAATTAGTATGATTTTTACTTATCAAGGAGTAATTGGAGCATTTTGTCTTGCAGAAATATACACCATTAACAGTGAAAACACTAGCATAGAAGGAAATGAATAAACTTTAGGAATACAGAAAGTCAAATTGAAATTAGATTTATGTCAAACCATTATACTTTTGCAGCAATCCATCACTAGATCTTTGGACACTAAGGTACCCTAAATTTATAAGTAAGAGGAAGAACATAAAGTTCTTATGTTCCAATTATATTTTTGTAAGTTGCATATAACACTCTAATGCACATGATGTACTTTCACAAACATTTCAAAATCAATCACTAAACTTAACTTCAGAAGGAGGGAGAGGAGGGAGCGGGCGGGAATTGGGGAAGGGTTAAATGAGAGATGTGTGCATGTATGCCTTTACCAGCGTTTACCTAACAAAGACGTATGATTCCAATGCACCAATAAAAAACAAATAAATAAATAAAATAAAAATAAAAAATAAATTACCTATAGTTATATTTACTTGTCAAAATACAACAATAAATGTGTGCTTTTGTACAACCACAGAGATGGCACATTTTATGTGACTTTTCACACATATGTGAAAATATCTCAGTCTGAAAATGAATGTCAGGGATAACAACATCTTAACATTGTCAATTAACATTGATGTTTTAAATTTATTAAAGTCTGTCTTATCTCAATTGAAAAGCCTCTCTTTTAGTTCACTTTTCTTTTGTAGAGGAAAATGTTATCAATATTGTTTATAATTTAGCTTTCTAAATAATAAGTATATGTTTGCTAGAGGGACATATTCACTTTACAAAATAAATCAATTCATATAAATTGGAAAAAAGAAAAGTGGTTGAAATTTGTTTTACTTTCAATAATTATGTTGATTCAATGAGTTTAGTTTGAAAAGAATGAACTAAAGGTATGCAATACTCTAAGTATATATTCTCCTAAATCCTCATATCAACTGTAAAAAAAAAAAAATTGCACCTGAGGAAGCAAATATAAACCAAAAAACAAAAAAGCTATTAATCACATAACTATATTCTTAAAAGTGAGATTTAATAATGTATTCAACGACATTTTTACAGCTATAATTTAAAGACTTGACCACATAACTTAAAGAGAGGAAGATTTATTTACTCACGGATTAGTTCATGTGCAGCGGGAGACCACAGATCTCACAGTAAGAGAGAAGAAAAGCACATGAGCTGTGCTCCTCACTTCATGGAGGCTGGAAGCAAGAGGGAGAGCAGGGAGAGAGGAACCACATATAATCTCCCAAACTGCAGCCCCAGGGAACCACCTTCTTCAGCCACACCCACCAGCCTAGGCCACCACCCAGATGAATCATTATGATGGATCTATCTACTGCTGCGAGATTACAACCTTCAGGACTCAATTATATCAACTCCAAGTATCAATTCATGAGCTCTTCAAGGAGCCATCCTTTATCTAACTATTACAAATAATGATCAGAAATCAAGTATATTGACTCACTCTGTGTGTATGTTTTAACTGCTTGATTAGAGATTTTAGAAGAATAAAATAGTACTCTGTTCATGTAACGATTGCCAACAGATCATTACTCTATCTTCAGTAACAGAAGCCCCAACTGCTCATATGGTGAGAAAGGTGCTAAGAGGTTATTAAAGGGCAGCACACTTAAAAAAAAAACAGGCTTTTTACATTTTCTAATGTCTAGACATAATTTATTATTCATTTCCCATCATATGCTCAGTTAACTAACCTCTATTTTTTGGTATCTCTTTTCAAAATCTCCAAATTATTCCATTGTAAAAGAGTATTTTAAAAATATATAAGCATAGTTATCATAAAGAGAATCTTCTAAATATATTTTCCTAAACATAATAATAAACATTTATGTTACATTTATGGTATGCTACTAGATCTTTAAAAGTAGACAAACACGTTTCTCATTTCATTGAATGACTGATTTCTCTCAAATGTTGAATTTTTTTTTTTTTTTTTTTTTTTTTGTAGTACTGCGGATTGAACCCAGGGACATTTTACTTCCAAGTTACACTCCCAGGCCTATTTTTTATTCTTTATTTTGAAATATGGTCTCACAAAGTTGTGGAGGACCTCACTAAGTAGCTGAGGCTGGTCATGAACCCATGATCCTCTTGTGTCAGTCTACCAAGTACTGAGATTACAAATGTGCCCCACCACATCTGGCCAATGTTGATATATTTTAAAAATACACTTTAACCATACACAAAAAAGATATATCTTTTTTAAAAAAGTGGCAGCTTATCTCTGAATACAAAAATAAAAAATACTGTTCTGCAACATTCAAAAGGTACACATGGATCTTTTCAGCAAGATAAAAATTGGTGTTATTTTTATTTAATTTTACAAATTGTTAAAAATATTTATAAATAGTCACTATTTTTATTGGATTAATATGGTTCAATAATTTATTTCTAATAGCATTGAAACATCTTCAGAGATTGAAACATCTTCAGAGATTGAAATATCTTCAGAGATTGACTAGAGACATTGGTGCTGGAGATTTAACCAGTTTTGTACCTTCATTTTTATTTAACGTTTTTTCTATGGAGTAGTGTAGCTTTCCTTATTGTAAGAACATAGTGGAATATGGAATGGCTGTGTTTTCTACTCCATAAATAAGAATGTTCAGCCTCTTCTCATCAATATAAAGTGACAGTTGTTAAATAGAAATGTCTTTTATTTGCAGTAAATGAGTGAATTTGAAGTGAGAAAATTTAAACAAACATATTTTTGAAAAGTTTTGTCTCTTCATCAGTAAAAGCCATTTCTTTGTTTTGGGGTTGTTTTTTGTCACATCATTGTTGCTGTTCACCTGGGTCAAAGCCAAAGAAAGAAAAGATTGGTCAAAAAGCAGAGCCTGATCTGTCTGGATTCTGTTTTCAGTTTGTCCAAGACAGATTCCTTTAATAATATTTAATTCCTTTGCCAGACCCAGGCAGCATTTGGAAAATATGATGGGTACACTGTGTTATTTCAGTTTGATTTCAGCTGGCAGCCCTGTTGTGTCATCTCATTAACTAGAGAACTACTTAGCCATATAAATCTCGATAGTGTTCCTGGTGGACACGCCCATTTTCTTTACTTCACTGCTTGACGGACAGGGGACAACAGTTAGTGAGGATCATATGGATGATTAATAAACTAGGAAGAGTTTAAAATAACTACTGCTCTATATAATATGGACCTTCACACATTAGGTAAATATGCAAAATTAGTACATGAGAGAGGTCATGTTTTTAAGAAGATCATTGGAGGAGGTGAGCCGTTCTATAATATATGCATCTCAAAAATAAGGTCAAAGGAGACTTACTAAACTGTCTAGAAATGTATGGTTAGAACATTCGTAATAAGGTATTGAAGGAAGGAAAGAATATAAGTACAAAATAAAAACATGTCATTGAAAATATCTGGAGAAAAATCAGTATTTTTATATTTGACATAATATCTTGATTTCCTCATGTCTTGTCACTGTGAGATTACAGTAGACTGAATTGCCACCTTGTAGCCTGTTCCCTAGAGGATTGACTTATAAAGTACAGTAGAGAAGTTGCCTGAGGAACAGGTCATCTGACTGGACCTATAACCTGTAAAGCAGCAACAAGCACAATATTAACTTTCGTGTTTATGTATTTTAAGTATCTATACACAGGTAGATATAATATGTATGTCATGTGTGAGTTTATATATGCATATAATATTTTAGTCCTCAAGATGGGGATCCTTCTGTTTCAGCCTCTCAAGTACTGGGATTACAAGAGTACACCATCATACCTTGCTAAAATTATTATTATTTTTTAAATTATAATTTAACTTTAGCACTGTAGGATCACATGTATTTAATAAAATAGCCATGCATTTTGGAAAGAACTGAGTCATTATTCTAAATAAGTGAAAAAGAAAAATGTGCTATTTAAAAACTACAATAAAAAGAGAAAGTCTTGAGGTTAAGCTGAAATTTTTTCTAAAACTATGAATAATTATAAGTAATTATAAATTCAAACAGGTCACAAAAGGTGTGAGTTCTCAAATTAGATGAACAATAATTAGATTCATTTTTAAAATAAATTGGCTTTATATTTTAAGCTAGTATTTGAGAATGTAAAAAATTGATAATTCTAATTTAATTTTAAATTTAAAACTGCTAAAAGTATCATACAAAACTTTAAAAATCATTTTTGGTAAGATATCTTGACAAATATCTTTGACCAGGCTTTTCAGAATATGCTTTATCCCAACTGTAATCATTAAAGTGTGGTCATCCATTCAAAAGGTCACTTAAATTCAATTTGTATGTGTGTGTGTGTGTGTGTGTGTGTGGTCAGAAAAGTTTAGTCAAGTATTTCAGCAACAGTAAACTCACTTTTGATCATTTTAGATAATTAATGTTTACCGAACAATCACTTCTCTTACACATCTGAGCTAGTTACACTGTGTTAGCTTATTTTTACTATTCACTAAGTTACTTTTATTGGTGCCTATTAATTATACAGTACGGTGGGTTTCATTGTGGAATATTCATACATGCATAACACACACAACGCCTGTCAACCTCCTCAAGCATCAATAAACGTTATATTTAATTTAATTTTTAAAAATGCAAGAGTATGCATATAAGATATTTTCATCAACTATCATTTGGGCTATGTATTGATATATGTAGGAAATTGATCCATCATGGTGTAGATTTATCCTGTTTGGAGAGAAAAACTTTAATTTAAAATGATCCCTTCTTTTATTTTTTATTTATTTTTTGTAGTTGTTACTTGGGATCAAACCCAGGGACATTCTACCTCTGAGCTACACCCCATCCCTTTTTATTTTTAATTTGAACCCCAGTCTCACTAAGTAGCTGAGGCTGTCCTTGAGTCTGTGATGTTATTGTCTCAGACTCCCAAGTACTGGGATTACAGGAATGTGCCACCATAAGAAAGTTATTGGGACAGAACTAAAACCAAGTATATTACATTTAAAATGCAAGTGAGCTTAAGCCCTATAAAATTAATTTTCGTGTTAAATTGCAAACAAATTCCAACCCTAGTTTTCACACAAGAAATGGCTCTAATTCAAAGGGATACTAACTGTGAGATATTAAAGACAAAGTAAAATTTATGCCAGCAAAATGAAAGTCAAAGCAAAGGAATTGAATAAAACAGAAAAGGGCACTTCATAATGCTAAAGGGTTTAATTCATAAGATGAAGATATAACAGTTGTGAATATTCATGCACAAATTATCCTAGCAGCAAAAATCATAAAACAGAAATTGCATGAGATACAAATAGAAATATACAAAAATTATAGAGGCTAATTTGTCTGTCTTGGGTCATAACTGATAAGGTGGTAAAACAAGCAAACAAATAAGCAAATAAACCCTAAGATCATTCATAAGACATAAATGATGTTATTAATAATTTAAACATAATTGTTACTTATATAAACCATGTATTTTACTTATTCATTAAACACTATACTACTGATTATATACAGATTTGTCATCCTATTATGAATAAATTGTATTTTATGTACTATTTTCCTACCTATTGTGCCCTTTTTATCTTGATTTCAGTACATTTTTTTCTTTCAACAATGCTTATTACATCCATATTCTCCCCTAAATCCTTCCACCCCAATTTATACTAATTAAGTTATATCTACGCTTTAGCTATAACTTCCCAGTGAATGTGCCACAGAATAATTATGCAGAATAATGCTGGAATGATCTTGCCAATCTGTAATTCTTTTATGGCCTCTTCTTGTAATAATCTTTGAGGCTCCCTTATATCTAACTAAATTAGGTACAGATTTCTTAACATGCCCTACAAACTTCTCGAAAATTTATGACGATACCCTTCTCCAGCTTTGTCATATAACACTCTCTTGTATTTATTTTCCTCAACTCTGATCTGTTGATGCTTTCATAATGTATCACTCATTTTCTGGGCTTCGAAGTTCATTTGCTTTAAGCTTTTTTTTTTTCTCTGTTCTGACTAATCTACCTAGAATTGTACAGTTCTTGCATACTGTTTGCAGAGATGGCATTTCTTGAGAACAACATATATATGCTCTTCAAGTGTATAATCAGAAACAATGTATTCCTATCTGGTAGATAAGAGTGGAGGTAATAATATCATTGGGTGAAATAACTCTTTCTTTCCTACTTCCATCCCACACCTCATTTCTTCATACTGACAAACTGATCCCACAGTATGGGTTGCACACAGATTCTTAGTCTCCAATTTTTATATTGTTTTATTTAAAGTAATGTTTAGATTTTAAGATATTTATAAAATACCTTGAATATATTGTTTATATTCTAGGAGAGAGTGTCTGTAGTAGCTTGGACGAAGCTGGTGTTGATGTGGGAGTAATGGAAAAAATATTTAGGTTTAGAACGTTTTAGAATTTAACATTCATTAATAGTAAATTATATCTAGAAATTCTTCTATCCTCATTCTCCACCCACCCTGTTATTATCTGTAATGTTTCTGACATAACCTTATTTAAAGGGATAATTTTCACTTGACAATTCATTTTAGTTATCACTAAAATCACCATTGACCACATTATAAAATTTGATAGATATCAAATTGACACTTTTGGTCAAATTGACATTTTTTAAACACTTGCAGTGAGCCTGAATAACAATTTAAAAATCTTTATATGCAGTACTGTAACTTTACATATTTTCTGTTAACTGCAATTTTACTTAATTTGGCTTCTAGACTTTATTTCAGCATTCTAATGAAAAATGTAAGCCCTGTTATTCTTCATGAAGTTTCCCACTCTCTTGAGCTGTGGCATAGTTTTAGAATCATATGCACTACTAAGACAACTTAGGCATGGGGGATTTGGTTCCCTATTTATTCCTGATAACAATCCCCATGAATTACTACTATAGTGACCACAGTTCATGTACTTGGGGTCCTGTCATATTTGGCGTTCTTTACATTCTTCAATCTCAACTGCCAGCCTATGTTTTTTCTCATGTGGCTGGTTGCAGTGTGTATCTAGCATCTACTTTGCACTGCAAAGAAGCATTTCAGGAATCCCAACCTCAATTACTTCTATGCTCTTTTTCCTTAGTACATCTTGCTTACTTCCTCTTGTACCTCTTGTAAGAGAAGAAAAAAAAATCTTGAAGGTTAAAAGAAAATATTTTTCTCATTATGATTTTTTTCCCAAGGAATTCAATATATGCACATAGACACACAACTTTGTACACCTTTTTTTTTTTTTTTTTTTTTTTTGCGGTACTGGGGATGGAACTCAGGGGCATTTTACCTCCGAGCTATACCCCCCCCAGCCCTATTTTTTATTCTTTATTTTGAAACCGAGTCTCACTAAGTTGCGGAGTGCCTCACTAGGTAGCTGAGGCTGGCGGCGAACCCGGATCCTCTGGTCTCAGCCTCCCGAATGCTGGGATTACAAGCATGCGCCACCACACTCGGCCTTTGTACACCTTTTGAATCTGTCTTTTTCCTCCACATTATCCCACCCAAACTCAGAAAAGGTGATTAGGCTATTGAATGGCAAAAGAAAGAATATCATGATATGGATTTCTGATTTTCATGTGTTTCGTACATCAAGGCGTTATGAGCACAGAATTAAATATATGTTTGAATTGAGAGGAAGAGGTAAATGGAGAGACAAGAGATAGAAGGAAAACTTAGAAGGAAAAAAATAATTATCAACTCACCACATTTTTCTCCTAGTTATTTGATAATCCCAGAGATATTTGTTTTTGTTTCTTTAATGGTTTGTTTATTTCTGGTGCACATGAATGTTTTTACCACATCCTCAGTTCAAGGCACACTTGTATCATATGCACAGAATTCTTCTCATATTTTATTCATCCCTCATCTTCTATAAGTATACATTATTGTACAATTAATACATATCTTCCAAATTTGCTTTTAATATACACATGTGATATATGTGTGCATCTATGAAGAACATATAGCATTTAAATGTTCTTCTAATCAGATGCTAGCATTTATACTTCCATTAGAAACACTTTGAAAGCTCATGTTATAAGACATAGGGCCAGGCCTTCTTTCTTAATTTTTGCTAATATTTTGAATGCCAATGGTTGGTAAAATTCTAAAGATGCCTCCAATAGCAAATTTCCCACATTATTCAAACACGAATTTAGGTACTGCTGTAAAGTGACTTTGGGGATAAAATTGAGGTTACTATAAAGCTGACTTTAAGAATTTTCTAAGTGGGGCCAATGTACAGACATAAGTCTTCAATATCAAAATAGAAATACACAAGTTTGAGTCTGGGTAAAAGGGAGGAAAAGGAGAGATGAGGCAAAAGAGAGGTCAAATACATTGATGTATGAGAAAGGCTTGTCCATTATTGTAATAGCTAAAGGAGACTCCAGAGGGGAACAAAGGGGAGCTACAGGTCCAGTTACTACCTTGGAGAATGAGGTGGGCCAGTAAATTAGAGACAAGATGTTTGAGCCAGGAAGTGGCTTCTGTTTCAATTTCATACTCCAGAATCTCATACAAGAATCTCTGTTATGGTTCCCCTTTAACCATAAACATTCAGGGAAGAACAGTCTGGTAAATTAGTTCAAACTAGTTGTGTAATGTTAAAAAAGTCACCAGAACTTGTTAAACATGTATTTATGGAGTGCAGTGCCAGTTTCTGATGCAGTATTTGTGGGATAGGAGTGGTATCTTCGCACATAATTACTTCCCAGGAGATGTTCATGTGCTGGTCTAAGAATCATACATTGAAAATTGTGTCTTTAACTACCACATGTGAATAATTATCCTAAGAAGTTACAGGTCTGCTGATAATCCAACATTTTAATTAAGATGGCTTAGTAATACATCTTGCTATTCTCTTGAAACAAAGACTATATATGTTCATCTGTATTTCAGAAATATTTTTTTATTAAAATGTGTATATCTCCAGGTCTTCTTGTAATTATTTAATAGATTTTATGTATGATTTTATTTTAGTAAATTTCTGTTAATAATAGTCTTAAGCATTATTTGTCATTTAATTCTTATATAGCTCTATCTTTGTTGAGAATATCATGTCCTATTACAGTTCTATGCATTTGTTTTTTTAGCTCTTCCGCTTATTAGTGCAATAATTTCAGATTGTGATTTTGTTTCCTAAACACTTGAACTCGCTTTCATACAATTTTCAAATATCCTTTGAAAAACATGTCAATTTGTATCTCTTAACTGCTTTCTGTTTTGTCTGTTTTTCTTTTATTGGTTTGTAGGATTTTCTTTAAGCATAGTTCTTTTTTGAATGCATGACTATAATTACTCCTGCTTTGTGGTTTACAATTTCACCCTTTTATAAGTCTTATTAGTTCATACTCAAAATAATTCAGTATCTCTTTTTACATCTATTGGTATCACTTGTGTTAAGCTTAACAGGTCTTTGTCTCTCTGTGCTTATGAGGTATTTTTGTATGGTATCCTCTAAAATATCTTTAGAACTTTTCTTTGACATGCATGCTGGAATTTGAGTTTATATATTCTCAAGAATTGAGCCGGACTTGGTAGCACATGCATGTAATCTTAGTACTTGGGAGACAGGAGTATCACAGGTTTAAAACTAGACTCAGCACCTTAATGAGGCCTTCTGCAACTTAATGAGACCCTATTTCCATATAAAAAGTGAAATAGGGCTGTAAGTGACCCAGAGGTAGAATGTCCTGGTGTTCAATCGCCAGTACCACAAAAATAAAACAAAATAAAAAGAATATACAAAGTTTCATTAGGATCAATATAGCAATGAATTGAAATGATTTTTTAAATCTTTGCATCTATATGACAAACACAAACAATTTTTCATGTGCTGTCATAATTTTATATTCAGATAAACACATTCACTTTTTTTTTTTTTTTTTTTTGCGTTACTGGGGATGGAACCTGAGGGCATTCTACCTTTGAGCTACAGTCCCAGCCCTATTTTTTATTCTTTATTTTGAAACAGGGTCTCTCTAAGTTGCGGAGGGCCTCACTAAGCAACTGAGGCTGGCTACGAACCCGTATCTTCCAGTCTCAGCCTCCCAAATGCTGGGATTATAGGCATGCACCACCACGCCCGGCCACATTTACATTTTATTTAGGACTTTTGCATTTACATCCATAGAAAAAGTACGTGTAATTTCATCTTTTAATTTTTGTTATCAAGTTTATACTTATTTCATATAATTTGCTTAGTAGTTTTCTTTCTGATTTTATTTACAGAAAATAAAAAGTAGAGTTACTTAATTACAGTATTTCCTATATTTGGTTATTTTTGTGAGCAATTTAAAAACTGTTATTTTAATATTTTTCTTATAGAATATCTTTTATTGTGAATATTACATTTTTAGATCATATTTTTCTAAATTATTTCTACTGTATTAATTATTTAATGATGATTTCTCCTCTTAATATTAATATGTTTGTTGCATTATTCGTCTTGATTTTTTTTTTTTTTTTTTTTTTTTTTTTTTTTTTTTTTTTTTTTTTTTTTTTTTTTTTTTTTTTTTTTTTTTTTTTTTTTTTTTTTTTTTTTTTTTTTTTTTTTTTTTTTTTTTTTTTTTTTTTTTTTT
This sequence comes from Graphiurus murinus, assembly GCA_004027655.1. NCBI lineage: Eukaryota > Metazoa > Chordata > Mammalia > Rodentia > Gliridae > Graphiurus > Graphiurus murinus. The sequence continues at coordinate 55,932 of PVLC010000955.1, read as the reverse complement.
TTTTTTTTTTTTTTTTTTTTTTTTTTTTTTTTTTTTTTTTTTTTTTTTTTTTTTTTTTTTTTTT
>PVLC010000955.1:0-55768 GCA_004027655.1 Graphiurus murinus | reverse complement strand
CACCCCCAGCCCTATTTTTTTATTCTTTATTTTGAAACCGAGTCTCACTAAATTGCGGAGTGCCTCCCTAGGTAGCTGAGGTTGGCCGCGAACCCGGATCCTCCGGTCTCAGCCTCCCGAAAGCTGGGATTACAAGCGTGTGCCACCACGCCCAGCCCCGTCTTGATTTTTTTTGTCTGATCAGTCTTCCCAGAAATTTATTTAGTTTTTCAACAACTAATTTTATTCCCTTTTTCCCTTTGTAACCCATTGATTCCTGATCTTGTATTAATACTCCAGTTGATTTTTTCTTTATTTTTTCTAATTTTTTCTTTATAGCACTGTAGAATAAGCCCAGGAGTACTCTTCCTCTTAGTCACATCCCTGACCCTATTTTATTTTTTATTTTGAAACAGGGTCTTATCCAGTTGATGGAAGCCTCACTGAATTGCTGAGGCTAGCTTCAAACCTGCAATCTTTCTACCTTAACCTCTTAAGTACTGGGATTACAGCATGCACCACCACATCTGGCTCTAGTTGTTTTCTGCTTTTAAATTTTTTTTCGTCAATTATACAATCAGATAATCTATCGCAATTTTTCTTATTTTCTAATAATTTTAAGTCAACATTTGTTGTCTACTTTTTCAGATTCAACAAGTACATATTGTTTTCTCACTATATTATTTATTTAGTGCACATCTTTATGCATATTTTTAAATTTATCTTTTGAACTACTAAATTAGTAGTATTTTTATTTTCAGTTTTATGGTTTGAGTTAATTTTTATTCTTCACTTAGAATTTTATTTACTCAAACAGCAGAGAAAAAAATTTATTTACCTTTATTCTTTTGTGACTAAATGCATGTTAATTTTTTTGTGATGTTCTGTTGTGTATTAGGGCAAAAAAGAGCACATTTTTCATCTACCCTCATACCACAATCAACACAAAATAATTTCTTTTTCTCAGAAGGTGTGAAGATTTTTCTCCACCACCAATCAAGCGATGAAACTGTGGACAGCTGTTGTGTATTTTATAATTCAATTCAGTCCTTACACTGTCTACTTTGATCGTTCAGTCCTCATGTCCGGGGGCCCAGTCAGGGCCCAGCTGGGGATCCAGGGAAGGTTTCAGGAGTGAGATCCCTAGAGAGAAAAAAACACACAAAGTCACCATTGGAAGGAGAACAAACAGCAGCTTTATTCACAAACCCATCTTTTATATAGGATTCCATGGAAAACAGTGCATATGCACACCAGCATTTTGTATTTTGTCTAGTCATGCATATATAACTAAGTGTACATCTTCGGCTGTGTGTAGTGAGCAGGGTTATGTCTTCACTGTCAGTCTATACTTCTACTGTGCCTCCACATTCCACCCCTTACAGGGTGGTGGTGCATGATTTGACCATTGGGCCCAATCAACTAGTCTTATGTTGTCCATTAGGGCAGCCATAAGGTTAGTTCCCAGTTGACTGCCGAGTTGTCTGTACAGACATGCAAGGGCCCAGTCTGCTTCATGAGAACTAACCATACCACCTAGAGCTTGTTCCATTGGCTGGAGCATCCAACATTGGTTTCATACCAGAATGTTTCTGTGGCAGGCTGTAAGGCCACGGCTACCCACATGACTGATTGAGCATGACAGGAGCCATCAGTATACCATGCTTCCACAGGTATAAGGGCTTTCCTTTTATCATAGGGATTTAGGGCATCTCCCACTTTTATGGGTTCCCATTCCATAGGTATTTGGGGGTTCTCTCACTTCCACAGGTTTCCTTCCTCATAGAGACTTGGGGCATCTCCCACTTCTATGGGTCCTGAGAGGACTGTTGCTCAGAACTGCACTAGCCCCAGCAGAGTCTATAATTTTACGAAAAACGGCTATTAGTAAACCATTCTTGTTTCTCTAAGTATACACCCCACTTTGTCAGAGTGGGTATTTGTTCTATTCCTACTCATGGTGTATGAGTCACTTCAGTAGGGTAAATGGTCTGCACCATCACTGACCCATTACCTGTAATGTGTTCACAAGCAAAGAGAGCAGCATATATGACAACTAACTATTTCTCAATGAGAGAGTAGCATACCTTTCTAGAGTTGTGATGAAAACCTAATTGGGGTTGCCAAAACTCCAAAAGATCAGATATGTTTGTAACTGTTTGACCATTCCTGATCTATTATTGCTTTGAGGATCATCGTCATCTTACCCTACCAGACAATTCACAAGAAATGAACAGAATATCCAGGTCCCTTGACCTTTTCTTAATTTACAACCCATCTCCATTTTTGGATGCATGCAGCCACTTTTACCTCTGTAAGAGAATCAGAGATTGGCATAATGTTATCAATATAATGGTACATCTGTATAGACTTGGGCTCCCACCAAGATGCCAAATCCTGTGCCACCAGACCATGACACAAGGTGGGACAATGCAGATATCCCTGGGGCAATACCCAAAAGGTCTATTGGTCCCCTTCCCAGGTAAAAGTAAATTGTTCTTGGCTTTCTGGAGTAATGTCAATGGAGAAAAAAGCATTTGCCAAGTTTACACCATATTGGAACTTTACCAGTTCATGTGAGAGACAATCCATCAGCTCTGAGATGTTTGGTATCAATGCATGCAAAGTCAGTGTCAATTTATTTAACTTCTGAGGTACAGTGCCATGCACCAGGAACCATATACTGGTCATATGGGAGAGCTGACTAGGCTATGAGTCAGGCAGATTACATTTGCCTCTTCTAACTTTAGTATTGTTTGTCCAATTTTTTCATGTCCCCCTGGTAACTTGTATTGCTGTACATTCACAATACTCATGGCTTTGGTGAATTACAAGGGAGCATGATGGAGGTACCCTCTAGTAATGGTCTTTGTCACATGCACCCATAGTCAAAATTCTCTGATAGTTGTTTGCACAGTCAATCTCAATAACATGTCCCCTCCCAGGATATACCCAGCTATGGGTGATATATACATGTCATACTGCTTAGGAGGCAAATATCTGATTCCCCAAATCACCAGGGATGTCTGTTTACTCATAGTCTCTGGTCTATATTTTCTCAGGGGCAATGTTGTCCAGGAGGCAATTTTTTCAGGGGGCAATGTTGTTCAGAAGCTGTAGTTATCACTGCTTTCCCAGGTCTAGCACCTGCCAGGTACATTTATACAGGGACTTCTATGGAGAGCAGCCTTTTGCTCAGCTTTTGCCTTGCCTTTCCACAGCTTGTTCCAATAGCTTCTAGTGTCCTTTAATTCTTTTGGGGGTCACAGTCCTTTTAAGATGCCTGGCATGGAGATGGGGCTGGGTCTCATAGACTGGAAGCTAGCTGGGTGCATTACTTCCTCCCAGAAGCTGTCCTTGGGATGCTGCACTGGTAATTCCCCTCCCCAAAGGATTGATCTGGCCTTCATGCCCCTAGAGTCCATGCCTCTGCCACTACAGCTGGGATGAGGGCCACATCATCAGATATCCTATTACTGGGAAGCACATGGAGCCTAGGGTCCATGTCTACACCACCCTTGATTGTTCTTCCCAGTTCTGTTGCTCCAGGGGGTGCTCACTTAATCCTGCTGACTATATCAAGTATAAGAGGCCCAGTCAAGGGTCATCTGGGGATGCAGGGAAAGTTTTGGTAGTGAGATCTCCAGGGAGAAAAAAAAAATACATGGATTTACCATCAGGAGGAGAACAAAAAACATCTTTATTCAGGGACTCATCCCTTAAATGGGGTTATGGGCAAAATGGTGTACATACTCACCAGCATGTACATGTGTAAGCATGTTGTGCTCTGTTCAGTCATGCATACACAACTAAGTGTACATCTGAGACTGCATGAGGTGAGGAGAGTGAAGTCCTCACCGCAGGCCTGTACTTCCTCTAGGTCCCTACACATCATTTCAGACCCAGTCCTCAGTCCAGGTGTACTAACTACATCTGACATACTGTCTACAAATTGGGGTTCCAACAACCTCCTCTTAGTTACTGTTAACTTATTATAGTGGCGGATTATACTTATGTTTATCAGTTTATTATAAAGGATCATTTAAAGGATTCAAGTAAGTAGGCAGATGAAGACCTGCATAAAGTGAGGTCTAGAAAGGCCCAAGCACAGGAGCTTCTGCCTCCAGAAGTGTGCCATCCTACCTTCAATTGCAGAAGTATCCTTTGCCTCCTGTAAACCTCCAAAAGTTCAGATGTCCAAAAGCACTCAGAACCCTGTCTTCCTAAGTTTTTATGGAGACTACTGTATGAGCACCACTACAGCACAGACAACCAGGTCAAGATGTGATTGAACATGAAAGGAATGATCTCATACTAAGAGATTGAGCAGGGAAGCCCTGTGAGACTTAATGTTCAGATTCTTTCTAGCTTCTCTGTAATAGGGCAGTACCTCTTCTGAAATGGGAACCTTAATATCAAAGAATTTCTTTATGAGCAGCTCCAAAACAGCAAGGCAGGGAAAGATTATAGTATATATTTTCTTCCTATGACCTGTCATGGGAATAAAAAGGATCAGGTGGAAGGAGGATATGAAAAGTTCATAAAAGTGTTTTGTTTTGAGTTCTGCTTCTGAAGCATAAAGCATCCTACCATTATTCTCGACACTGATGAAACAATAAATGCTGTAGAAGTATGAGACAGCAGTCATGAATGAAAACCAAATATATATATATATTTGCTCAAGATAAATGCTTATCCTTGGTTTGTTATGAAATATTTATTATAATGTTAAAGCATTTAATAATCTTTATCTTTTCTGTTTGCTTTTCTTATCTCTGAAAAAGTATGCTAAAATCAACCATATATTGATTATTTATTGTTGCAATACAATTATATATCATAGTGATTCAATGTGATACAAGCATACATGCACACATCACTTAGTGTATATTTTTAATTTTTTAAAAATCAATTAAGGAAATAGGATGAACAGAAATGTATTTTCCTTCTTCCAACCTACCTAAATTGATATCGGATGCATTGAATTAAACACACTCACCTATGCATTGGCTAATATTGATCTTTGCTTAATAAAGAAATTTTATCCTTATAATTTCCTTTATTCTGTCTCACCATTTTTCATTTATTATTTTCTTTAACAAATATGCATCCTAGATTAGTTCATGTTGATGATATAAAATGAGGTACTTATTGGTTGAAAATATTAGTTCACCAGAAATATTTGTGGAAGATTTGTCTTGAAAATGGGTTACCTGATTTCAGTGAGAATTTTAGGAACTCTGAGTGGCAAAAACCATGTAGTGATACTTATCTAACAATGGTAGGATAAGGACAGTTATATAATAAACATTCTAAAAAAAACAAGATATCAATATGGGTTATCACAGAGGTATTTTAGAGGTGGTTACATAATTAATAGGCCTCATTTTCAACTTTAATGAGCACCCTGCTATTATTTTATAAAAACAAAGAAAACTATATAAGCACTTAAAAACATTAGGATTGGTGAAACACTAAAAGAAACATAAAAAATAGAAGTTAAAATCCACACAAAGTCTTGAGTTTTGAAAACTCTAGAAACTTCCTGGTGAATCAGTGAAAATCCCATTGCATGACACAATGACTGACAAAACGACTTCTATTTTAAAGAAAACATTTGATACTTGAGTTGCTGTTCTTGCCCTTTCATTAGGTTATTAAAAGAAAGGCTGTCACATTTGAGCAGGGAAATGAAGCAAAGAAACTGCAATGGGTCTAGTCACTCAGAATCAAAGAGACTAAGGCAGCCTATGATCAAAGTTACTGAATGAAGCTTGTGGCAGTCATAATAGAAGAATCTCAGCTTCTGCTAAAACTTTGTAGTGAAACCTTGTGTTCCTCAGAAGACAGCTATTCCATTTCTGAGAAATATCTCTTGGTCAATCAGGAGATGCTATCCAGAAACAAAGTTCTGACCATAGGTCACAGTTGATCTTACTGTGTTTCTTAGCAGATTGTAAGGAAAGAAGAAATTACAGGCGCAAATAACATGCAATGTCAGCATGTCATATCTTTTCTCTTTGCAAACTCCTCTCAATTTATACCTATGATTTCATGGTGATTTTTCTGTAACTTAGAGAATAAGAAGGGGAAAGGAAAAATCTAGCACTATTAGGACCTATATATTACCAATAAAAAGGAATAACAATATTTTAAGAAGCTACATGAGAAAGGAAAATATCCTAGGGAACATAATTTCAGGTAGTACACTGTATTTATATTTTGAGTAATAAAAAAAAACTATTTGATATAAGTATCAACATAGTTTTATTCACACAGTGTAAAAAGGCTTGAATATTTGATAAAGGGGTCAGTATGTAAAAATAATAGAGGAGGAATGATATGGGACTGAGAATACATGCATGAATAGATCACTCATAATGGACTCAAATAATCTGAATATTTCATACTTCTTTTTTTTTTGCAGTACTGGGGATGGAACCCAGGGGCAATCTACCTCCAAGCTATACCCCCAGCCATATTTGTTATTCTTTATTATGAAACAGGGTCTCACTAAGTTGAGGAGGGCCTCACTAAGTAGCTGAGGCTGACCGCAAACCCGAATCCTCTGGTTTCAGCCTCCCAAGTACTGGAATTACAAGTGTGTGCCACCACGCCCGGCTAATATTTCATATCTTAATAGTCACCAAAAAATACAACCGCAAAAATATTTTCAAATTTTTACATTAATTTTAGTTGATGTATAATGCATAAAATGGCATGTAGTTATGTGGCACGGTATAATGCTTTCATATATGTAAACACTGTATAATAATCAAATCAGGGTATTTAGCAATATCCAGCCCATCAAATATTTATCATTGTTTTGTAGTGAAAAAAACTAAAATCATTTCTTCTAGCTATTTTGAATGTAAAATACAATGTTTTTTACTTTAGTCATCTTACTGCTCAATATAACAGCAGGAACTATTCCTCCTATCTCACCATAAATCTGTTACCCTTGAAAAATCTCTCCTCATTCCTACTGTTTACCCATCTCAGCCCCTGGTAACCACTATTCTACTCTCTATCTCTGTAAGGTTAACATTTTAGCTAGCCTAAATAAATATGATAATGCAGTATTTATTTATCTGTGCTAGACTTAATTTGCTCAGCATGATTTTCTCCACGTTTTTCTGTTGCCAAAAGCAACAAAATTTCATTCTTTTCTAAAGCTGAATAGTATTCCATTGTATACATATGCCATATTTTCTTTATCCATCCATCCACTGATACACATTTAAATTGATTTCATATCTTGGATATTATGTTCGGACAATAAACGTGAGAATGTACATAACTCTTTGAAATACTGATTTAATTTCCTTTGGGTATATATCCAAGGAAATTATTGCTTAATCATATAGAAGTTCTGCTTTTTCAATTTTTGAGAAACTTTTATACTGATTTCCTTAGTGGTTGTATTAGCCAAGGTTCTCTAGAGTAATAGAATTCAAAGATATGAATGTTGTTAAAGAGGTTTATCAAATTTGATTGCACTAAGAAATGATGTAGTGTCCAGTTTCTGCCTATACACACAACCACCAGAGGAACCAGTAGCTACTTGAGCAGTCCAGGAAGCTGGAGCTTCTCAGAAAAGAAGTGAAAAATGATGCAGTCACTGTCCAACACAGAAAGGCCTGGAAACTCCCCATAGAATTGTGAGTGAGAGTCCAGCTGGAAGGGCAAAGGGAGTGAAGTCTGATATCCCCAGGTGAGAACAGATGCGCCTTCACCTAAAAGAATCAGGCTGCTTCTTCTTTCCTCTACCCTTCGCTCCATTTGGGACCCCAGCATATTGGACAGTGCCACCTACATTCAGGGTGAGATTTTCCCTTTCCTCTTCTCTTCCCCACGACAATCATCTTATCCACATACCCCAAAGTTACGTAATTCTAGATGTCTCTCAGTCCATTCAAGTTGACAAATCAAATTAATCATCACAATGGATGGAATAATTTTCATTCCAACCTACTGTATGTGAGCTCCTTTTTATTTGCATTGACATGAGTATTATTATCTTTGTCATTTGAATAAGAGCCATTCTAATTGGGGGGAGATCATTTCTCAATGTGGTTTTTATTATATTTTCCCAATTATTAGTAAAATTGATCATTCTATATTCATATATCTTCTTGGAAATTACCATTAATGTCTTTTCCCCATTTGTACATTTATTATTTAGTTTTTGATATCAAGTTGAATTACTTATATATTTTTAATATTAAACTATTTTCAGATGCATTTTTGCAAATCTTTTAGTCTAGTCAATAGATTGTTGATTCTGTCCATTTTTAATCCCTTTGTCCTCTATATTTGTCCTCTAGTAGGTTTACAGTTTCTGTTTTTAGGCCTAACATTAAATCTTTAATCTATTATAGGTGTATTTTTGCATATTAAAAGAGATTACTAGCTTCATTCATTTGCATGAGAATTTCCAATTCTCTTAATACACTTAATTAAATAGACTAACTTTTTCCTACTGTGTGTTCTTGGCAACTTTGTTGAAAACCGTTGGCTTTAAATACACAGATTTATTTCTATATTCTATTTTATTATTTGTGCCTGTATTTCATTTCCTCAGTGATATTGTTTGAGAAACATTTTTTTAAATTTTGACCAAGTCTATTGCAATAATAATATTAATTCACTTTGTGCACTAAGAAATATTTGCCTCCCAAGCTTGAAAATATTTTCTCCTATATATTCTTCTGGAAATAAGTTTTATTTCTTACATTTAGTTCTATAATTCACTGGAAATAATTATTTTGTATTTGGTGTGAAGAAGGTTTTAAGGGTAATATTTAGCCATGTTTAACGACTTGTTTCAACATTACTTGTTAAAAAATATTTTTTCTTCATTGCATTGCATTGTTATTTTTATGTAAAATTGACTAATTATGTGTGTATTTTTCTGCATTTTATATTCCATCAATCTACATATTTGCATCTAATATCACTGATATGTGTGCATATTTGTATGTGTGCAGAGCTTTTGAGTGAGCCTCAATACCAAGTAATTCAAGTACATTAATTTAATATTTTGAAGCATTATTTTGTTTGATTTTCACAAAAAAACACTTATTGAGACTTTTGTTGGAGATTATTTTAAATAATTTGAAAAACAGTACATTTTCACCATCCAATATCTCTGCAGTTTAGGAGGGTCTTCTAAATTTATTCTTAGTAATATTTGTAATTTTTAATTTAGATGAGTTTATATTATAATTAAATAGTTTAAAAATTGAATTATTACACATGTATGTAATATAAATATATACAGACACCATATATATATGTATACACACACACATATATACCCCTAACCCTAACCCTAACCCTAACCCTAACCCATATATATATATATATATATATATATATATATAGAGAGAGAGAGAGAGAGAGAGAGAGAGAGAGAGAGAGAGTGTGTGTGTGTGTGTGTGTGTGTGTGTGTGTGTGTGTGTTACTAGGGATTGAAATCAGGGGTATTTTACCTCTCGGCTAAGCCTCCACCCCTTTTTTAATTTTTTATTTTGAAACAGGGTCTCACTAGGTTACTAAAACCCTTGCAACATTACTGAGGATATCATCAAACCTGAAATCCTCCTGTCTCAGCCTCCCAAGTACTGGATTACAGGCATGTGCCACCACATCCAGCTCATTTCATATTTTTGATGTGATTAGAAATGGTACTTCATAATGGTAGTTTCTTTGCCAGTATATATAAACACAATTACCTTGTATATATTGGCCTTGAATTCTTCGATCTTACTAAACTTGTCAATTTGGTTTCATACACACAGTGATGTTATCTATATATGCTAACAGAATTTGTGTTTTTCTCAATCTCTGTCTCTTTTTTCATTTTTAGAAAATTAAATTATTCTACACAGGATAGAGCCTTTCAATTAATATCAAATTTTAACAGAAATCCTTTCATTGCTAACAATCATAGAGTAAAATGGTGAAATATATTAATTATTTCAGTAGATACTTTATAGTGCAAATACTTTTTTCTACGTCCACTCAGCAGATCCTATGATTTCTCTCTTGTTCTGTTGTACTTAACTAGTTGATTTTTTAAATGATAAACCAACTTGATGGTTTGTTTTTCTTCCAAAATTCTAACCAAAGTGACATATGTCACTTTTTATTAGGGAACTAATAAAATAATATTGTCAAAATGATGATAATTAGAGGATTTGGGTGATACTTTCTTGCAGTATATTTGAGTATATATTTTCTCTACTTATGTATAATTGAAATATAATCCATTGGATAATACTACCGGCTTGAAATATCAACCTTTCTCTTTATAAGCCCATTTTATCTTCACCAGGTTAATAAAAAATTACTTGTGGTGGCAGAGATGTAAATTATTCTTCTGTTAAATCAAGGATTTTGGTACTGCCCTTTTGATACTTCATCTCAACATCAGCAACAAGCAATAATAATTTTATTAATTTTTTTACACAAATCCTAGAATATCAAGCAATATCTTGGTGGCTACTAGTTTAAATTATAAAACATACATTATAAATAGGACATTAATTTATTAATAGTGAAACAAATATATCTGAAATTGGGTATTTTTTCTGTACAAATTTGTAGATACATTTTATCAGTCTTTTGAATCTGTTTTTGTTACCACTTTTCAATTAATAATTTCTTCTTCAAGAAATTCAAGAATGCTATCATGTGACACTTGCTTTGAAATCTGAACAATGGATGCTTTTCTCTCTTTTACCAATATTTTTAAAAACTTGATCAGTTAAATAAAGTTTTAACCACTTGTGCTATTTAAAGCTTAATTAGTGTTTGTACAGTATATGCTCACAGAAATGGACTCACAAAGCTATTTTAGGATCACTGTCTTCTCTTTCCATCTTCATATGATTTCTACTAAAAAGTATTTTAAGTCTAACTTATATAAATGCTAATTAAATGCAAGATTATATATGTATATAATATATACATATATAATACATAATATATATACATATATAATATACATATACATATAATAATAATATATACATATATAATATATACATATATAATCTTGCATTTAAGTGTGTGTGTGTGTGTGTGTGTGTGTGTTTTACTGGAGATTGAACCCAGGGGCATTTTAGCTCCGACCTACACCTCCAGATTTAATTTTCAATTTTTATTTTGAAACAGGGTCTCACTAAGTTGCTGAAGCTGGTCTTAAACCTGTGATTCTTCTGTCTCAACTTCCCGCATACTGAGATTACAGGAGTTTGTCACCATGCCTGGTTAATAGATATATATATTAATTATATATTTATTATATATTAATTATATATTATAATATATTAATTATATATTTAAATATATATATTTAAAACCTATTGTTGAAGAGTACACTGTATCTTACAGATCATACTAATGATGTTAATGTCATATATATTTTAAGGCTATATTCATATTTCTGCAAAATTAAACTCTGAAAAACTATCTAAATCCAACTACAAGTTTACATCTTATAAAATAATAATATTAAGAAGTTTTAAATGAGGCAAATTTAATAAAAAATTTCCAAGAATAATTTAGTATGTTGCTAAAATAACTGTTCTGATTAATTAAGGAAGCTTCAAATAATTGCAATATCAAAATATATTCCTAACAATTGAAATGGAAAACAGTCAAATTTAGCTTTTTTGCAATAAAAATAAATAATTTCATTTTATTTGCAGGTAATTTTAAATTGTACTGGGGCAGTCAACAAAGCATGTGGCTCAAAGAACACCTGCCAGCAAGAATAATTAATTTCTTAAATAGCTCCATGACTTTTAACACATTATGCTACAAAATCAAATAAGAATTGTATCATTTTCATTGGAAAATATTTCTTTAGCAGCATATACTCAGTGGTTAAACTTGCAAAGATGATCTTGGTTCTTTAGAAATTATAAAATGGAATTTTGAGAAATAATAGGTCATCAAAGCAAAATTATCTCCTTCTACCATGCCATTGTATATAGTATTTAGTTGATATAAAACCTGAAAATAAAAATTCAAAAGTATCCACTTCTCGCTGGGTTGTCTCTTTCTGTTGGTATAGCCCTCTATGTCTGAGTCTCAGTGTCTATGCTTCATGCAATGTAAATATTTGTGAATTTGACAAAAAGTATGTTTAAATATCCTTGATATTTTAGGTTTCTTCACCTATTTGGATTAATATAATCTCAGCTTCTACTTCATTCATTTACCATGAAGCCATAGTAATGCTTTCACATAATTTGTATCTCTACAAAAATGTCATGTGCCCCTTTCACTACTAGTGAGCAATTTACTTGATAAATAAGATACCTAGTTAGTTGTAGTACCAATCCTTGTATAGCCTGCCTTATCTTTTTCCTGTTAAAAAATAATTTATTTCCTTTGGCATACAAGCAAAGATATTTTCAGATTAAATTGGATATAATTGTGTTTTTCAAGTCTTAAATTTCATTGCTGCTTTTGGATCTGAGTATAATTGGATTTATGGTCATAATCATTTGCAAAACTATCAATATTTTATAAAAAGTAGTTCCACTTACTAAATTCAATGAAATTGAGCAATAATGAGCAGATGCTGCTTCCACCTTAGTTAAAAAATATTGCAGTCTTACATCTTTGTCATGTATATACTCAAAACAATTGCAAAGAAAAGGAGGCAATGAGGCATGAATAAAATTTGTAGCAGGGTATTGGCACAGCAATAGACGTTTTAGGTTCATTATAGTAATTCTTTAAATTGTATGCAATTAGAACACCACCCTGTCACATCCCAGATATATGTTCAATGAAGTAAAATGGAACAGTTTGCCTTAATACACATAGTATAAAAGTGAATTTATTCATATTTATCTATAATCTGCATTGGAAAAACTTAGAAGAGGCCTATTAGAAGAATTTAAAACAACTGTGTCAAGGGAAATTATTAATTAATATTAACTAATTTCAATAATCCATATTTAGCATTTTGGGGAATTGTTTTATAAATTGTTTTAAAGATGCACTGTCTTCAGTATAAAAGTTTGCAAATTCTTAATGAATAGATGTCAACGATATTGTAAATGATATTGAGGGCTTCCAAATGGATTCCACTTATTCTATTCTGAAATATCTGAAAAATACATGTTTAAAATAACTCTCCTGTGTACCAGGGGAAACTTTTGCTCTCTTATTTGATTAAATCTTGCTGAAAGCAAACTATATGTTTTACAAATTGTAATAATAGTAATTTAGTTCAGAACCAAATAGTAATTTAGTTCAGAACAAATTTCTATTTTTAATGATTCAAATATTCAATTTCTATTAAAATATTCAATATATTTGAATTTCCATTAGGGACTAGGTATTTTTCTTTCATTTTTTATTGGTGCATTATAATCATATATCAAGATAAAGTTAAGAATGATAGAGTCATACATGCACATAGCACTCAGTCAGACTCATCCAGATCCCAGCCTATGCCCGTACCTTCCCAATGAATGAAACTGAGATTGGCGTTGATACATTTGTGTATGGATATAATGTCCATTGAAGTGTTTCCTTCATCAAATCTCACTCCTCTCACCTGTCTCCCTCTCTTAAGGCCCCTCCATGTCTCCACTAATGTTTTTCTCCCCAGGTTCCACATGAGGGGAAACATCTGACTGTTCACATTTTGTGAATAAATGATCTCACTTATCATAATATTCTCCAGTTACATCCATTTCCCTGAAAATGACAAAATTTTGTTCTTCTTTGTGGCTGAATATAATACCATTGTGTGTATATCACATAATTTTGTAATCCATTCATTGGTTGATAGACAGCCAGGCTACTTCCATAATTTGGCAATTATGAATTTTTCAGCTATAAATGTAGATATGCATGCGTTACTATGGTGGTCTGGTTCAATTTATTTGGGTAGATACCCAGGAGTGGCATAGCTGAGTCATATAGTAGTTTCTTTTTCATTCTTCTGAGGATCCTACATACTGATCTCCAAAGTGACTGCACGAATTGGCAATTCCACCAAATATTTCAGTGTTCCTACTTCTCCATATTCTTGCCAGCATTTATTATTATTTGTGTTTTTAATGATTGTCATTCTAATTGGGGCTAGGTGAAACCTCAGTGTAGTTTTGATTTGCATCTCTCTGATTGCTAATTATGTTGGACATTTTTTTATATATTTGTTGGTCATTTGATTTCTTTTGTAAAGTCTCCACTTAGTTCATTTCCTCATTTTTTGGTTTGGTCATTTTTTTGGCAGGTGGTAATTTCATTGAGCTATTTTTATATTCTTTATATTAGTCCTCTTATCAGAGGAGTAGCTGGCAAAAATCTCCCATTATGTCCACTCTTTATTAAGATTCTTGCCTTTGCTGCACAGAAATTCCCATATTTAATGCAATCTCACTTATGAATCCTCAGTTTAATTTCTTCTGCTTTTCTGGTGTTTTTTGAGGAAGTTTTTTACTGGTACCCACATGTTGAAGTGTTAGTTCTATATCCTATCCTCTTATAGTAATTGCAAAATATGTGGTTTAATTTCCAGGTCTTTGATCCATCTTGAGTTGACTCATATACATGTTGAGATGCTAAGATTTATTTCCATTTTTTCTACACATAGATAACCACTTTTGCCAATGTCATTTGTTGAAAAGGGTATCTACCTAATGAGGTAAATGATCTCTACAATGAAAACTATATAACATTAAAAAAATTAAAGATCTTAAAAGATGGAAGGATCTTCAATGCTCTTAAATAGGCAGAATAATTATCATTAAAATGACCATCCTACCAAAACTGATTTACAGATTCAATGCAATCTCTATTAAAATATGATGACCATTTTTCACAGATCTAGAAAAATCAGTGCTAAAATTTATATGGAACAAAAGACCCCAAATAGTCAAAACAATTCTCAGAAATAAGAACCATGCAGGAGTCATTACAATATTTGACTTCAAATTATACTATAGAGACATACTAATAAAAACAACATAGTACAGGCATAAAAACAGACACATATGTCAATGGAAAAGAAGATTAAGAAACAAATCCACAAGTATACAGCCAATTGATTTTTTACAAAAGTGTCAAAATATATGCTAGAAAATAGATATCCTTTTCAAACAATGGTATTGGCAAAACCAATTACCCATATGTAGAAAAATAATCTTTTTTCTTCAAAATAATATAGTTCAAAAAAATTTCAGAATGAACTTTAGAAAAATATGTTCGATTTTTTCAGATGAAATTTCTCTGTATCAAATTTCATGTGTGAATTGACTTGCTTACATGCCCCTTCCCAAGCACTGGTAAGAATTGTGCTCAGTTAGATAGGCAGAATAACCTTACCTCCTCTTCCTCCAATACGTCCTTCTTAAAATTGTGATGTTTTTTCTAACGTGGGCACATGGCAAAAGGAACTGCAAGCTTGAATAATGTTAAGGATTTCTATGGTTTGAAGATGGATTGCCTTACCAAAACTCACATTTAAATTCAATTTCCCATGTAATGGTGGTGGTATGAACATTAAGAGATTATTAGGTTATGGGGGCTAGTCTTAATAAATGGTTTAGCATCTTTATTCATAGACTGAACTAGGTCTCAAGGGAATGAATTAGGTCTCCAGGAACTGGATTAGTTACTCCAAGAATATGTTGTTATAAATCATGTTTAGTAGCTATGCCCAGTAGCTCATGCCTGTAATCCAAGTATTTGGGAGGCCAAGACAAGAGGAGCACAGGTTTGAGGCCAGCCTCAAAACTTAGCAAGGCCCTCAGCAACTCAGCAAGCCCCTGTTTCAAAATAAAAATATAATAGGGATGGGGTGGAACTCAGAAGTAAAATGTCCCTGGATTCAACCACCAGTACTACAAAAATAAATCAATTAACTAATTAATAAAAACAAATCAAGTTTACTCTTGGATTTCTGTCTCCTTCACATATGCTCTACTTTATCACTCTCATATTTACTTCTTCCATGTAATGTTATCCACCATTAACCCCTCACCAGAGCTGAACAAATGCTCCTGCCATGCTTTTGAACCTCCTGAACCATGTGGTAAACAAACTTCCTTTCTTTATAAATCATTCAATTTTAGGTATTTTACTAAAGCAACATAAAATAGACTGAGAAAAAAATCTAGAGATGCATTAATTATCTTGGAATATTTCGGTGTGCCTATTTACATGGGCCCTGAAAACTGAAGAACCATTTCAGCTGTGGTCAGAGAAAGAGAATGAGAAGGAAGGCAACCACAGAGGATATATATGGCCTGTAGACACTGGAAAAAGAAAGAAAACTGATTCTTCCTAGAGCTTCTGGAAAAGAATGTAGCCTAATACTTTATTTTAGCCTAGTAAGTGCCATTTCAGATTTCTTACAAGCAGAACTATGAATAATACATTTGTGTTTTTACGTCACTAGTGTGTGATAATCTAGTAGAAAAGGAAAAGGAAAGTAATACAAAGGCCTAAAGAAAATGTCTTTTATATCCATTACTTCTGAATTGGATATTTTTTCACATGGCATTATGCTTTGGAGATTTAGATGTATTATCAGTATTAGTGCTTTATTACATTTATTGCTGAGCAGCATCCCATTCTATAAATATGTATCCATAAGTAGTCAGATTATCTATTATCAGATTGTCCATTATCAGATTATTTAAATGTAACTAATATAAAAGTTTGCAGGTACATTTGAAGTACTGCACATTTTGCATTGTCAAAATAAAAAATATAAGAATTTTATTGTCATATATCCTTGACACTTGTTTTTGTTTTTTGTTTTTTGTTTTTTGCAGTACTGGGGTTTGAACTCAGGGGCATTCTACCTCCGAGCTACACCCCCAGCCCTATTTTTTATTCTTTATTTTGAAACCGAGTCTCACTAAGTTGCGGAGTGCCTCAGTAGGTAGCTGAGGCTGGCTGCGAACTCGGATCCTCCAGTCTCAGCCTCCTGAATGCTGGGATTACAAACGTGTGCCACCACGCCCAGCTTCTTGACACTTGTTATATCAGATTCTTTTGCTTTATTTCTATTTTAGCTATTCTAATGAGTATATAATAATTCTCCTTGATTTCATTTTTATTTCTTTAATGAAAAATAAAGCTAAGCAAATATTCAAATACTTATTTACCATGCAAAATTTTTACTGAATAAAATTATTCAAATATTTTATCACTTTTTATTATAATATTTTGTTCATAATTCCTTGAGAGTGATTATGTTTTCTGATGTAGCATCTCTGTCATGTCCATTTTACAAACTTTTCTTCCAGTATGTGGTTTAACATTACTTTTATGTCTTTAAAAGTAGAAACATTATTTAACTTACAATTTATCATATTTAATAAATCTAATAGTCTAATCCATAGTCATGAAATGATACCTTGTATATTTGTATGTATAATTTTTATATATTTAGGGTATACATTTGGATATATGATCCATCATGATTAGTATATGCATATGCTCCAAAATATAAGTCAAGATTGATTGTATTTTTTCAAAATATACAATTTTTATATTACCATTAGTTAGAAAGATTACTTTTCTTCATTGAATGAATTTTCCACAATGGTCAAAAATTAATTCATTTTATTAGTGAAGATCAGTCTCCAGACTTTCTACTTCTTTCTATTTGAACTTTCACTACTACCACATAATCTAGATGACTGATATTTTAAAGATGTTATTGAAATGAGGTTTTATTGAAGAATTTAATTAAATGTTCATTGAAGCCCCTGATTTTTATATTAAAATTTTAGAATCAGCTTGTGTTTCTAAAATAAGACATTTTGCTAGAATTGTGATTGTAATGACACTGGGTCTATAGCTCAGCCTGGTACAGTTGACATCTTTGCAATGTTGAGTCTTCCTCTGGTGAGCAATGGGCTGCAAGGGCCTAAGACCAATAAGTCATGTCACACTTTATTTGTATCATTCCAGTGTCATGAGGTTCACTCAATACTCGAAAGGTATAGCACCCATGAAATTATTAGGAAATTCTATAAGTAAACTTCTATAAGTAAACTTAAGCTGGGCAGTTGCTTTGCCAAAGCCAGTTATCTCTGAATGAACATCAAATGGTACAGTTCACATTAATATCCTAACAATTTAGGTTGAACAAGACGCAAGACAAAAGACAAATTCTATCATTCAAGCACTTCAAGTAACTAGCAAATAACAAGCTACAAACAAGCAAGGGGAAGAGGATAATAAAACAAGTTCAGGAATGGAAGAGTAGATTCAGAAGTTGGTCTGGGCACCAAGAAGGCTGAAGAGTTGAATTGGTCTCCTGTCAGCAAAGAGCAGGGCTGAAGTGAAGTTGCTGTGGATCAGAGTCATAGCCATGGTAGACTCATTGAGGTGTGAGAAAAGCTCACTATGCTGTGTGTCAAAAAAAATTATAAGGTTTCTGTAGGTGTTTTTAATTGTCCTAAGCAGGCTTATAGAACCGTACCAGATACTTCTCAGTAGCCACAAATGTATTGATGATATAAATTCTTCAGACTCAGGAAGAGATTTATGTTCCAAGAATCCCTTATCAACTGCAGCACAGGTGTGTTGGTCTGAACCATATGCTGGCATGTCCAAGCAAGTTGCTGTATGAATTCCTTAGGTTGTTTATGTCCTGTGCTCTATACAATTGGCATGTCTGAACAAGTGGTTTATGAGTTCCTGAAATTGTTATGTCCCATATTCTACACACTTCCCCAATAAGTGAATAATGTGTATCTCTCAATTTACATAAGCTTTTTATTTTTCCACCATAAATATCTTGTATTATCTTGTTATATTTATACCTATTTTTATTTTGAATTGCTAATTTAAGAGTTACTTTAAATAATTGCAGCCAGGCACAGTGGTAAACTCTGTAATCTCAGTACTTGGGAGGCTGAGACAAGAGGTTGCAAGTTTGAGGCCAGCATACAGTAACTTAGTGAGACACTGTTTCAAAGTAAAAAAAAAAAAAAAACTAAAGGGCTAGGCTGTTGCTCAGAGGTAAAGTACCCTATGGTTTAAATCTCCAGTACCACAAAATAAAAATATTTTGAATACTTTTAATAATAAATTCTTACTTGCTAGTAAGTAGCAGTTTATATTTACATATCTTTACACACATATATTGGTTCTGGTTCTGTGGCAAACTCAGAATAATAGAATAATATTTGTTATTATATATTATATACAAATTTGCCTTCTTTAAAATATCTATTAATTTTTCAGAGAGAACTTATTCCAAATGCCAGAATAATAAATGAATTAAGATCATTGTTTAATATCCACATTCCAAATTCATGTTGTGACAATACCCTCCCACTTATCCTGTGAGAAATTCCTTTGAGTCAGTCATGATAAATTATCTGGAAACTCAGATAATTTAATAAATATAGTATATCATTCTACACTTTTGACATGCTATTGTTGAGAGAGGAAAATATTTTTATTTGGTTTCTTTACTGTTACTTACAAAAGTTAGGCAATGAGGCAAGCTAAAGCCCCCACAAATGCAGCTAAGTCAGACTTAACTGATGTTCATCAATTACTGATATTCCTCAACCCTTCAATTAAAACTTATTATAGTCTAAATAATTAATGGTTTGATCCAGCCCCATATCCTTAAAAGCAATCGGAGACCATGGATATGACAAACTTTTCAGGAAATAGTTACTTTATTTGTCCATTTATCATCCAATTTAGGGCAACACTAAGATACCCCCATTGGATCTTCTTGGTCCCAAATTATGTTCTCCCACTTTGAAACAGTAGCTCTAACTCCATCTGATAGCAAAGGTTGAGTATTCTGGTAGAAAATCAAACTGTCCTTTTCTTCTGGTCTTTTGACATAATCTAAAGTGAAAGGTAGGAGATAAAGTTGACCTGATGGAATCATTTCCCTTTAAGAGCACAGTCAGGCCTGAATGCCTAGAGTTGTGATCATAAGAAGCACAAATTCCCTACATACCTGAACGAATGTTAAGAGATGTTGTTCTTGTTGCCATCTCATAGTTCCAGCTCTATTATTTTTTCATTGTGGAAACAGCATAATATAATACTGTTGATTTAAGGATTATATTCTATTCTGGATGATGTCATCCTGCCTCTCAGGGGTTTATTTCCAAGCTTTTATTTTGGCTATAACTTTTGCCATCCATCCTAGTATTCTGTTTGTCTGGCAGCATCTTGGCTGTGTGGTATTTTACAAAATAATAAGATGACACAGTCATGGGATCACTATTACAAGTCTTTTACTGAGAGTTGAGACCTTGAATTGATGATAAGCTATGATTGATCCCAGGTTGATATATCAAGCATTTTGTGATCCCTCAAATAGGGAGTTGTATGAGGTTTTATTAAAAGAACAGGTATGCCCACACCTAGAATATGGAAACATTTCAATCAAAATAAGTCGCTTCCTTTTTCAGAGATGAAAAGAGCCAAAATACTCAAGTCCCTAGCTATATCTGGTTGATACACTGGAGTGATATTTTCATATCAAGGATTTAATGTCAGTTTTTTTCTTTGGTTCTCTTCGTCGTCCTCCTCCTCCTCCTCCTCCTCCTCCTCCTCCTCTTCCTCCTCCCTCTCCTCCTCCTCCTCCTCCCCCTCCTCTTCCACCTCCCTCTCCTCCTCCTCCTCCTCCCCCTTCTTCTTCTTTTTCTGGTGGTGCTTGGGATTGAACACAGAGTCATTCTGCCTCTGAGCTATATCCCCACTGTTTTTATTTTATATTTTGAAATAGGGTCTCACTAATTGGTGGAGGGCCTCACTAACTTGCTGATACTCTCCTCAAACCTGCAATCCTCCATTCTCAGCCCCAGCCCCTAAGAACTAGCATTATAGATGTGCACCACCACACCCAACTTAATGTTAATTTCTTGCTGTAAAAATTAATTAACACAGCCAGGTGTGGTGGTGCACACCTGTAATCTCAGTACTTGTGAGGCTGAGACAAGAGAATTGCAGGTTCACGACTAGCCTCAGCAACTTACTGAGACTCTCAGCAACCTAGAAAGACTGTTTCAAAACAAAAAAAAAAAATTAAATTAAATGAAAAGGGTTGAGGGTACAGCTTGGAGGTAGAATGTCTCTGGGTTGAATCTCCAGTCTCCCAAACAAACAAACAAACAAACAGAACAAAAAATGAACACCAGCAGCAGTAACCAATGAATGAGAGGCTGTACTGTTCGGTCTAAGAATGGCTTGCATTCATGTGCCCTTTGGATTATTCTCAGAGGGACCAATGATATAAACAGACTGAAAACAACTATCTAAGTCATTTTCTCTAATTGGTTGCTCAGTACTTCTAAGTAGGATGATATTGGTGATCTTTAATATGCTATATAATGTTTCTCCAAATTCATACCCATTTATCTGAGCCATTTGATTTCTTCTCTGGTAATGAGGTGCTGGAATTTTGACTTTGCTTAATGTGAGTCATGGTTTACTCTAAGGATCATCTTAATTGTGAGCGGGCACCATGACCTAGAGTCACATTTTTAACACATCAAATTCTGTAGAAAGAGAATGTGCTTTCATATTTACAAATTCTCTCCTAGAGACGGGACTTGCTTCTTTATCAACTCTAAGAAAGTACAGGTGCAGGAGTTAGCAGTAAGGAGTAGTCTACTTCAAGCTCAGGAGATTAAAAGATAGTGGTTGTTTGAGATTTTCCAGGGTATTTATACCATGTCTCACAGGCCAATATCTTCTTCCGATGTAAGACTTGTAGGCTTGATAATGCAACCATTACTGGAGATTGATTACCTTTATGGTGAAGTCTGTTTCGGAACTCTCCTTTTCTGCCCACTAGTTGGAAAAAAAGGAAAAAACTAAGGAAGCCCTTTGCTTTCAAAGTACATTTTTAATTGATGAGTAATTACTCCTTGCTTCAATGTCTTCCTGACTCCAATGAGATGGCACAGTTTGAAAAGTATTCATTTTTATAGACATATGCCTATTGTTTTCTTAACTGAATTTTTGATAACTTCAATTCAAATATCTATTGAAAACTAATATAAATAAAAATGTGCAGCAGACAAAAAGGTGGCAAAGAAGAATATATGCAAAGTACGTCTATTAACATGAGCATGTGCATCCATTCAAGGGACTAATAAAGCCGTAGCAAATACAAAGCAAAAAATCAGTCAACATCCAAAAATTTGAGTGGAGTTTTCATCCTAATAACATTGTTTCAATCTTATCAAAATTAATTCAGGATAAGAATTCACATGAATCAATAGTAGGTACCCAACTTGAAATGAAGTGATTGCTTTAAATGATTTCCAATATATCACATCTTATTATATTAAGATATGACAGGTTATGCTGTGCTTCATTGGGTTACATAATATCATTTTGAATATAACTCCAAGTCTATCTAATATAATATGATGAATCAGGAAATAAGATGACAAGCATTCATTTACTTCTAGGTCCTAAATTAGATTTTTCTGTCCATACAAAAGGAAGCAAGGGAGTCAAAATGGCTTCCTGGAGGGCTGTCTCATTCATGTCAATGAACAATAACCAACCACGCGCCCTAGTTCATTATGGGCAGAAATGTCTGCTGTATCTGTAAGAACAGACACAAATGAGACAGCTTCTCTGAGAATGGCTTATATCTGACTTTCTACTTGTGGAGTGTAGCTGTGATATAGTCAGAAGCATTCTCTTAAATTTGAGGAATCAGAAATTGATTGTGCTTAAAAATTATTACATAATTTGAGACCACCACAGAGACCTGCTGTGATCCCATTATAATATACATTAAGTGAGGAAATAAATTTAATGAGCATGTATAAGAAGACTGCAATAATCATAACATAACCAAGTAAGATGTAGTTCATTATATATTCTGCAATGTAAACACAGGAAATAGAAGCTGAAAAAAAAACTTATTTTAAATTAAGGAGGGAAGAACATGTTTCATCTAGTTTAAAACTTACTCTGGTTTCATGAATAATGAATATCAAACTCTATTCCAACATGGTAAAACTAAAAGTCTTATCACTAGAAAAATGTTTCTTTTTATTGCAAAAGAGTTCAGGAACTGTCACCCCAAGATATGGCACCCTGGAACGGTGATAATTTTAAACATAAGAAAATTAGAAAGCGGCAGATGATAAAAGTGACTTTCCTTGTCTTCTTAGAGTCTGGACACCCAAGGAAGAAAAGCATTTCCATAGGTTGCTTCCCTGAATTTCCACTAATTAAACTTACTCAGTAGGATGAAATACTCAAGTCTGTCAACACAACTGGGCAAACTTGTCACACACCAAAATTAATTAACTTATTGATTAATTAATTTATTCGTAATTTAGATTGAAGCCAGGGACATTCAATCCCCAGTCCTAAGCCATTGTATGATCTCCAAGCATATTAAGTTCCCCTAAAAATGATTTATCACCCCTCAAAATTGTTCAAGTGTTCCGTTATCTCTCTCTCCTGTGTAAGTAGGATATATAAGTTTCTGAATCATTTGCGGATGTGGGTAATGGCACTGTGTGATTGCTTCCATGCTCTCAATGCATGTGCATACCTTTTCTTGTATTTAATCTGTTTTTTGTCAGTTTGTTCCAGCAATAATAACCTGCAGAGGACAGAGAGGATATTTCTCTTTACCTGTATATTTGATCAGGTCAAGATAGAGGTAATATTAAAAACATACATACAAAAGCATTATTTATAACTTTGTGTAAAAAGCATTTCAGTGTTTTACTGGTTCTAAAAGCCTTACTATGAATTAAAAATTATTCAATATAGCAAAAAGAGGTTAGATTCAGTGTATTTTGATTTAGTTAATCCTCTATATATTTCTAATATATCTTGCCATGTCAAATAATCATTGGTTATCAAGGTTCTGTTAATCTGTATAAGGAAGATAAATGTATCTCATTGATTCAACAAAAAGTTGTTCCATGGAGGAGCAATGGTCAATGGTGACAAAAATATCATACTAATATCATTTTCTGATTAGTAAATGTAGAAATAACATGAAAATTACATAAACATTAGGTAAATAAATTTTCACTTGCTGGTTCAAGTTGGAAAATGTACACAAAAAACATAAAAACATGCCACTAAATTACGCTATAGTCTTTATGGCATAAAACTTGAATATACACCTTCAACAAAATTACTATTAAATATACTTGTTTATAGAAAAGATATTCATGGATAGCAATCTCTTAATGTGTTTTTTAGAATATTTAGATGTAATCAAAGATTAAAAGATACAGGTGTACCACATATAATAGTAATACACCTGTGTCTCTTCTCTAGTTGGAATATGCTACTTTGACTGATAATTAATTAAATAGAAAATATTTATTTATATTTCTTAAACCTGATAAATTAATATTATTTTAGCATATAGGATGATTTTAGCTTCCAAAACAGATAATAATATTCCATCCAAGTCCTGCTGTGGTTTCAAAGTGGTCTTAGGCTTCATCATAGTGAAATGAAATTGACAGAGAACTTTGTGTCATCCAATCTAAGCATAACTTCATGCAGGAGTGGTTAAAGCAAATAGCCTGAAATTTGCAAAGTGCCAGGTGATTCTTTTAGATGGAAGACATGGGAAAAATTTGCAGGGCTTATAAATATCTTAACAAAATTGATGTTTTGCTGTAATGAGTAATTATGATGTTGAAAAAAAGCAGTAAGAGGCTTCAAAAATACATTATCATATAAGATTTACTTTTTCTTCTCAATCATTTTGTGCTCTCTCAAAGGTGTACTAAGCTGCTGAATTACCAAAAGTTTAGCTCCTCTTGCATTTTTTAGCTTGCATTAAGTTTTGGAATGAATGTGTGCATCTGTTTTCTGATTCTAGTGCTATCATTCATCATCCCTGTGAAGCCATCAGGGATATATTATTGGTTTGAAGAAGACATATACACTCATATACACTGTTGAAAATCCTAGACATCATATCTACTGACTTTATTTAATTTTTTACTTTTATGCCATATGTACAGAAACAGAAAAATATCAACTTAGTAAAGACAATTAGGCACAGAAACAGGAAGCTTAGCATGGCACAGTGGTATACATCTGTAATACCTGCTACTCCAGAGCCTGAGGCAAGAAGATCACAGGTTAAAGGCAACCTCAAAACTTAGCAAGATCCTATCTCAATAATAAAATTAATTGTTAATTGAAAAAGCTGGGTATGTTGCTCTGTGGCTAAGCATCCCTGGGATCAAACTCCACTACTGAAAAACAAAAACCCAGGGAGTTTGTTTTTTATTGTGTCTCAAATGTTGATTTCTTCTGATGTGTTACTGATACATATTTTGGGTTGATTTTATTTACAAATTCTATAGGGGCATTTTGTTTTTCTTTTATTACTTCCCAAGTATATTCATTTTCTTATTTTCTACCTAATTCATTCTGTCTTCTCTTCTCTCCCCTCCAAACCCTTCCTACTCTCTCCCCTTCTCTCTATGTCTCTTAATGGCAAAAAAAGCTCTTCATTAATTCTTTACTTAGCTGGTTTGTACATTTGTGGTAGTAAAGAGACAAGGATTGCAGTAAACTTGATGAGTCATGGTGCTTAGGTATAAGGCTCCAAAAAAAATCTTTTAAAGTTATTTCCCAGGGATCTTTCTTTGTTTGGGCCTTTATAAATAGACAGACACAGACTAAACTTTATCAAATCAAGACTAGAAAAATAAACTAAACGAGTGTTCGTGAGTCAAATGATCACAGTAAGTTTCATTGTAAATGAACCAAAATTCATCATTTTAAAATGAGAGCAAGAAAGCCGGGTGTGGTGGCGCACGCTTGTAATCCCAGCATTCAGGAGGCTGAGACCAGAGGATCCGGGTTCGTGGCCAGCCTCAGCTACCTAGTGAGGTACTCCACAACTTAGTGAGACTCGGTTTCAAAATAAAGAATAAAAAATAGGGCTGGGGGTGTAGCTCGGAGGTAGAATGCCCTTGAGTTCAATCCCTAGTACCGCAAAAAAATAAAATAAAATAAAATGAGAGCAAGAAAATATTTACAAATAATTATTGTAAATCAAAACTATATATTGTATACAACCATGGAAATAGAATATAGTCTTTATCTGAATGCAGCATTTCATTTTGAAACTTGGTAAAAATGTCCTATTGGATTAAACATAATTACTGATTGGATATTAAATTCTAGAAATTTTTCCTGCTTGATAAAATGATTTTATTTGTAAGTTCAATTGTATTTTACATAGGTTTCTAATGTATTTCTGTATGTGCATGTATATACACATACTATTGATGTCAGCTAAAATAATTTATTGATAAGCTGTGAATCAAGATGTAAATATAAGGACAAATCATAGTCTAGGGAGAAATTGTGTAAGGAAAGACAGCATAACAAGCAACATAGAATAAATTTTTCAATAAGCACCACAAGTTCTTTGTAAATATGTTACTCAAAGTAAGACATAAATGCAAACAATAACTAGCAACATCTTTAAGAAATTGAAATTTAAAGTGATTTAGTATTAAAAGTGAAGTATTAAAACCAACAGATTTTTTTAGTGATGTTTTCCTGGAGTATGGAGTTTATTGCATCATTAAATTATCTCAAAATATTTTAATTCAAATACCATGAGTTTTGTTTTGACCATGGACAAAATAGATTGAAAAGGGCAAGCTCTACACAAATATTACTTTTAATATAGAAAAGTTATTTCTGCTCAATTCACATAATAAATCAGGAACTCAAGTCTTAGACCAAACACAGGGCACCTAGGTTTCATAACAATGAAAATACTACTGGATATTAAAGTTTAGAGTTTTTTTCTGTAAATATGCCATTTTAAAAGCAGATGATCCATTTAATTTAGATGTTCCTCTTTGAAAATATTTGAATACAACTGACAAGTAAACAATCCATATAATTACATATTTTAACATCACTTTTACTTTATTTTGAATAAATCCCAAAGTAGTCCTGAAATAAGACCAGTTATACTTATTAAAATAAAAATATCATGGTCTACATTCATTCTCTATTACTCAAGTTAATTAAATTTTATGATCCTAATTACCAACATATATTACATATTTATAAAATGCCTGTTGTAGAATACCAGGTTAGCATAATTAATAGGAGTAGCATGGACAGTTACCACAGATAAGTGGTACAATTATAAACATATTATACATATAATACATATGCATGTATATTGTCAACCACAGATGCTATAGAATTTTAAAATATTTGTGAATAAGAAAGGAAATTAGTGATTATAATTTTGTTTTGATCTACTTGAGCAAAGCAATAGCATTGTATTTATATGGATTGCACTTGGGGAGGTAGTAATGGGAGATTTAATGGAGATTACATAATTAAATACTACAAACCCATCACCTTTTGGCACTTTAACTGTGGTATAGGGTAAATGCCAAAGAGATAAACAATTTTTCTGTGTAAATAGGTATACATCAGTTACTTTGGAAGAAAAGAAAAGATTAGATTGATAATACTTTTTCATTTCCTGTCATTTGAACTAGTTTAGTAGGTCACTAGGAGGGCCTAGAAAGGATATTTATCAGAAAAATGACACACATGAATTTATGTTTTCGGTACATATATTCTGTCCCTAATGTTGAAGATAAGTTGAAGAAGTGTCTAAGCAGAGGCAAAGAAAATATGTAGCAAGAGGTCAAGGTTTAGGGACTATAGTTATTGAGGCAAAATTGATATAGAATTTATACAAGAAGAGGAATGAAATGTGCAGAGATATTATGAAGTGATTAGCAATCTATTTTATGTTCTGACTATGGATAGAGGTATAGTTGAGGATGAATGCATATATATTTATTCCATAAATGATATTTATAGATAAAAGAATTACAATAAGATTTCTAGAATACTATAATTTTCTTTCTTCCTTTGTTCCTTTATCTCTTTTTCATGTAAGTAATCCATTGGCATACAGAATGAGAACAGAGTCTAGAGAAGATATGTCCACAAATATATGGAGCTAGTCAATGTGAATGACTCCTAAATATTCTAAATATGCACATGAACCTTTGACATTGAGTTTTTCTTTAGCTGCAAAGTAAATACTATCACAAATAAGTAGAATATGAGCTCTTTTAAAGCTACCTCAATCATTAATCTGTTGGCAAGTGCCTGAAATAAGCACACAGGAGAAGCTGAAGCATTCTGTAAGTATTCTGTAGTATTCTGTAAGTCAGAGGAAATCCACATCAAAAATAAAATTTCAAGCCAGGTATGGTGGCACATGCGTGTAATCCCAGTTCTTGGGAGGCTGAGAAAAGAGGATTACAGGTTCACATCCAGCCTCAGCTGTGAACTTAGTGAGACCTTATTTCAAAATAAAGAATAAAGTAGTGCTGGGGGTGTAGCTCAGAGGTAGAATTCCCCTAGGTCAATCCCCAGTACCACACACACACACACACACACACACACACACAAAAAAAAAAAAAAAAAAAAAAAAAGAAATACAATTTCAATGACCATGATCTTTAGTATGAACAAGAAGCCAAGGGGAGGACTTAGAGAGGCTTCCACAATTTTCCAGTCTCTGAAAATCAGTCTCTGAAAGCACAGTTTTAAAAAAGAGTTAGAGCTCAGAGGAAGGATGGACCACCACTTTCCCTATCCATTGACATAGCCCAACAAGACAGATAGAGGTACATTGCAGAGAGCAGGAGGCTCTGAGGATTTTCTCTGCTAGTAGTGACTAGCCTCATTATGGGTGCAAGAAAGAAGGTAGTACTAATGCTGGTGAGGAAAGAAGCATTGTATTCAGTGGTGGTAAGAACCAGCTGAGGCCTTAGTGTTATTGTATACCCCCAGTGTCTGTCTAGGTCAGTCTGGGAAAACTTCTTCCCACTCTCCCAAATTTGTGCAAAATGGAGACAAAGGATGTTCTTCGGTTACTATTAGTCTCATTAAAAGGTTAGTCAATGAGGTCATTGGATAAGGTTAAAGATATGAGACTGAGATATGGGTGAAAAACGTATCCTTGCGGCTCATAAAAGTGCCCTGGGGAATTGCCTGATTGGGAAAAAGTGCCCCCTACCACTAATTTTCTGGGTGACCTGGAACTCTGTCTCCTTATCTATACAGGCTTTAGCCATTGATACATTTGAAGACAAGGCTTTCCCTCTCGGTAGATGGTAATGGTGCAGTCTTCCAGGAAGAAGTCCCTGAGCTTCTCACATGATCTTTTATGACAGAAGCTTAAGCTGCAGCAACCTAACAGTGTGTCAGTACAATACTTTACCAATGAATTGGCTTTTCTTCACTGGTCCTGCCTTTGATACTGCCTGGGGTAACCATGTCCAGGCTGATCAGGAATGAGGTTTCCGGCTCATTCTCCCCCACTTGCCCCCATCCCATAGGAGTGGAAGGTTAAGGCTATTTCATCCAGAGAGCTGGTTGTCCAGGGTGCCAGGATGAGAGTCTCCACCCCAAGAGCTCCTAAGGGCTGGCAGTATAGTAATAGTGCAGGTGGGAGTGCTTGGTGAGCCAATAGCAGATGTGAACAAGGTGCAACTCAGTGAGACACACAGAGAAGATCATGTGCTGGCCACCGGCGCTGAAGTGGTAAATGGTGAAGCTAACTTTGGGTAGAGGGAAAGCAGGGAATTCCCACCCCGTGTCCACAGCTTCAAGCTCCTCCTTCTTCTTCTCCTCCTCCTCGCTCTCTGTTGGTCACAACTGGCTGCCAGCATCCACTTAGACTATGTAGAATAGAGACCAAAGACCATAGCATTGACCCAGGGTTTGCAACTATGGCAGGAGTCCACCATTTTGCTCAGGTGAAGGATCAAACAGTGATAAAAATCATCTTTGTCACCCATCATTACTTAATATTGGTCAAAAATCGAGAAGGCACAAATACAAATTCCCCATAGCTTTTCATGAGGCCACACAGGATCCTGGCGTGAAAGTAGAAGACATATCAGCAGCCATTCTGATATGGACTAAGTGCTGGCCATTGATGAGAAGCAAATTCATTCTGACCTATACCTACTTCCACTTGTCCAGTGAGCTGTAGGACCCCTCTTGACAGCACAGATGGCAAAGCTCTAGATTTTTGCCTCTATTGTGGTAGAGCAGAGCACAACACACCTGGGTAGAGGGACTCTTCCACCCAGGCAGCTGCAGCATATGTGCCATCTTTTCAACAAGCCATTCCTCATTGAATATTTTGCCAGTGTCCTTCGTGAGATTGAGGTAATACACATGGCCAGCTGAGCAATAATATTGTTCATGGTCAGCAATGAGTTTGTTGCAGTGATCTAGGTACTCTTATTGACTAAGTAAATGGTGTAAAATGGCACAAATTACTTCCTTTAAAATAAGAATAGATCCGATAAATAGATATGCCAAATGAGAAAGTCTATGTTATATTGCTATAAGATTATAAACATATATAAAACTGAAGGATATAAAAGCTTATAAGAAAATTCAAATTTGTAGAGTAATATCCATGTTACAAAAAAGAAAATCACAAATAACATAGAATGCAATATTAACTTTATATTCCTATTGGAGAATAAACCAATGAAATTATGAAACAATAAATTCAGTGTTTTAAAGAATTTAAAAACACTTAAGTTTATAGATCAAATTATCACTAAACTCCCAGAATATTAAAAATTAATATTAGTTTCCTTTTGCTGTTGTAACAGATTTCTACACACTTGGTGTCTTAAGCAGCATAAATATATGTTCTTACATTTCTGAAGGTCAGAAGTCCTAAAATCAAGGTGCTAATAGGACTGTGTTGCTTCTGAAGGCTCACAGGAAAAATTCATTTTCTTCACTTTTCTAACTTCTAGAGGCTGTGTACATTACTTGGCATGTGGTCATTTCCTTCAACTTCAAAGCTAGCTAAGAGGAGCATCATTAAATCTCAGTCTCTCTTTCTCTTTGTCTCTCCCTCTCTTTCCTGTGATTTTTCTGCTTTCTTCTTCCCCTTATAAACACTCTTATTATCACATTGGATTCCCTTGAATAACTCATTTTAATAAACTTTCTAGCCTGAAAATCCTTACTTAATCATATTTGCAAAGTCTTTTTTACCATGTAAGGTAACATATCCACGGGTTTCAATGATAAGGACTTAAAAATCTCGTTCCAGCTGCTGTTTGTTCCACTGCCTGAACCAAGGTTTCAGTCCTAATTAACAATAATTTTCATAAAAAAATGTATAACAAAGAATATGTCATTATCCATACACAAAAAAAGGAAAAGAAGAAGGAGACTGTTCTTAAATGTTCCATCTATAGTGGTAAATACTCAATGACAACAAACATTTATAAACAGTATTTTGAAATTTTTTGAAAACAAGAAATAGAATAGTCACAGGAAAAACATGTGAGGAATTTAGAAACAACTTTAATGAGAACATTTTATTATATAAAATATATTTGAATAAACAAATATATCAGATAAAACAAGCAATAATTAAAAAGATATAACCACCTCATAGATTAATATGTAAATATTATCTTACTTCAAAATTTAAAAGCCCAAAGGAATAAACTAAGAAATTCATTAAATTTTAAGGAGCTTTAGGAAGCTTTCTTAATACAAAGCAAATATAAAATTGTTATCATATGTTACAGAAAAGTAACGATAAATGATAATTGAAAATTAATTAAATTTTAGTAGTAATAATAAAACAGTGTTTCCTGAACAGAAGAATGATAGTATAGCTTACAAAGGAAAAGAATCATGAAAAAGATAGTTGTGGATGAGACTGGAAAAAAAAGAAACTTCTATTTTTCTTCTATTAAAAGGAAAGCAAAATAGCATACTCAAATCTCCAATTACAGGAAATATGAGATAACCTGGAGCATACCAACAAAATTTCATGTGAGCACAGTGATAAATTTGATAAACTATAAAAGTCTTCTAGGAAAAGGCACCAATCTAGGGTTTCATTCCCAATAAAATATATCTTTCAAAAAAAGAAAGACAAATTTAAACACATTTACATCAACAATAAAAAGGATAAACTGTGAGTAGATATTAATCAATGTTGACTCTATGAAATAATGACTTTATTATCTTGGGTTTTTAAAAATATATGCAAATGGATATAATAATTTAAAATGAAGAGAAAGAAAAAATATTTTTAAGAGCTCTAAAATTCTAGTATTGGCCTGACTTAATGGCACACACTTGTAATATTAGCCACTTGTGAGGCTGAGGATTGCAAGATTGAGGTCAACCAAGCAACTTAGGGAGACTGTGTCTCAAAATAAAAAAATATAAAAAGAGAAGGGTGTAGCTTGGTGGTACAGCACAACTGAGTTCAATATCTAATAGCAGTAAGTAAATAAATGTGCATATATGAATGTAAAACAGTGAATATCACTACCATGTAAAATTAAAATATATCAATAAAAGTTAATATATACATATATGTACATATTATAAACACCACGATTAACAAAAATGAAAATAAATAATAAATAAATAAAGTTTTAAAATGCTAGAAAATAGCCGGGTGTGGTAGTACACGCTTGTAATCCCAGTACTTGGGAGGCTGAGATGGGAGGATCTCGGTTTTCGGTCAGTGTCAGCTGCTTAGTGAGGCCCTCTGCAACTTAGTGAGACCTTGTTTCAAAATAAAGAATAAAAAATAGGAGTGGGGGTGTAGCTTGGAGGTAGAATGCCCCTGGGTTCAATTTCCAGTACTGCAAAAAAAAAAAAAATCAATAAATAAAAATAGGAGTGGGGGTGTAGCTCGGAGGTAGAATGCCCCTGGGTTCAATCTCCAGTACTGAAAAAAAAAAAAAGAAAAAAAGGCTAGAAAATAATACACTGAAAGTTAAGTAATTTAAAATAATTATGGATTTAAAAAAACAAGTAATAGAATGCATGTTGAAATGGATGATAACAGGGTCCAAGAATATAGCTCAGTGGTAAAGTACTTAACTGTCCTGTGCAAGTTTCTGAGTTTAATCTCAGCAACTAAGGAAAAAAGAGGAAGAAGAAGCAATTGTTGATGATAAGTACATAAGATATCATTTTTTTGCTTCTGACCGAAAACAATAACATAGTCTAGATTTACCCCCCTGCTTGAAATAACTAAAAAATTGACAATTTCATGAAACAATAGTTTTTAAGATAATTGTGCATCTGGCTACAAAGTACAGTCATTCCTGAGGGTCAAGAAGAAAATAAATGAATCCTCTCTTGGGCTCACCTCATTGTTTCAAAGGGTTTTTCTGTGTTCATTGGCAATGGAAAGGATAAAATGTGAGTAGATAATAATATTGACTGTATGAAATAATGATTTTATTATCTTGAGCTTTTAAAATATATGCAAATAGATGAGCTGGGTGTGGTGGCGCAGGCTTGTAATCCCAGTACTTGGGAGGCGGAGACATGAGGATCTGTACCACAAAATTAAATAAATAAATAAATAAATAAATAAATAAATAAATAAATAAATAAATAAAATGTATGCAAATGGAAGCTATATGGCTAGGTTTCATAGGGCAGAATATGAGAGAGAGAGAGAGGGAGGAAGGGAGACAGAGAGAGAGAGAGGGAGGAAGGGAGACAGAGAGAGAGAGAGAGAGAGAGAGAGAGAGAGAGAGAGAGAGAGAACATACAGAAAGAAATCTAAAGATCAGCAAGAAAGCAAGGGTCTTCTTAGAGAATTCAGTGGCATTCTGTACATACATGTGAGGAAACTACTTCAGCCACGAAAAAGAACCACTCGAATATATTAGAAGGAAGAGTAATCACAACTGTAAGTAGCTTAAGTTTTGACTCTGTTCTTACTATTCTGACTGGAAAAACTCAGGGTACTCAAAAGTATCTTTCCTCAGATATGAGGAATAATTACCACTGATGAATTGATGTTCTGTGTTAGTAAGGAAGTGAAACAATTAGATAACCTATACATTGCTGTTAGTAAATTATACTCATGTTGGAAAACTCTTTAGAAATACCACCTAAAGTTAAATATATACTTATCCTAGGAGTTAGTAATTTCATGTACATGTTAATATCCAGAACAAATGTGTGCAAATGTTGACCAAACAGCATGTGTACAAATTTTCATAGTGTTATTATTTATGATATAAAAAATCTGTGTATTATCTAAAAGTTCACCAACAGAATGGATTTTTAATCATGTGTTACATAATGCTAAAAAGAATAAAGTATAACTATATACAACCACATGGATGAATTACACAAGTATATATTCTTGAGCGATTATAATAGATTATAAGATGTTATCATACACAAAAAACGAAAAAAGGCAGTATCCCTATATAAGACTTGAGGTCAAGAAAATGACTTTCAGCTATCTCAGCAAGTGTTCTGTTACTTCTTTCAGTGCAAACAAGGAAGTTCCAGAAATATTCTGTAGAATCTAATTAATAATCCCAATGCTGATGAGTTTAAAATGGCTCGTGAAAGCTATGTTCAATTCCCTAGCTTAGACTGGTTCACTGTACATTTACCTCTTTTACAATGAATGTACCAGAATTTATAACATATGCAGCTACTTTCTTGATAGCAGATTCTGTTTCTAAAATCACAATAATTCAAGAAATTCTAAATGTGATATACATTTCTCCATTATATAAGTTATATGACTCATGTCCTATTGTAACCCCATATTCTATATTTGGAATATTTCACAACTACCTTTATAGGTAAGTTGGAAAGTAAATTTAGATTCCTCTCTTCCTCTTATTGTTTTTCTTGCAAATAATCATCTAACTGTGCTTATTTTTCCCCAAATGCAGTCTTCTTTTCTATCTCTAGTACTCTTGCCTCATCTCAGATCTTTATTATTTCTCAATTAGATTTGCAGTATTTTTTTTTACTTACTAGCTTCTCCTAGTAGCTATTTCTTAATATATTTATATGCTGGCTACTAATGTGGTCTAAACTTCAAATTTATACATTCAGTTGACTAATTCTTCTGGTTAATTTTACATACCAACATAAAGGAGCACATGATGCCTATTATTTGGTTAAAAGTTATTCCAGGTGTAAGACTGTTTCTGGATAGAATTAACTTTCAAATGAGTAGATGGAGGAAAGGTCCTTGGCCCTCCACAATGTGCATGTGCATGATCTAATCCACTGGAGACCTAAAGAAAACATAGGTCTTCTACATTCAGAATAGAATTAACACTGTCAGATGACCTGATTCTCAAGCCTTCAGACTCCAACTGGAGCTTACGCCTGTATCTCTCCTGATTATAAAACCTATAATCTCAGGATATAACTGCATCACTGTCTCTCCTAAGTCTAATTTGCAGATGGCATAGCATGGAACATAGCCTCCACAGTGCACAAACCAGTTCCTTACAATAAGTATCATGGCTTTTCAAAATTTTATACAATTATATTCATGAATTAATTGAAAGAGTGAATGATATAAATTTTTGATCAACCAACTAGATAAAACCCGTATCAGTGGCTGAACTGCCTATCTGAAAAATTGTTATCTTTTTAATTCACTGATATTTGTAGTATTCCACTGTCTGGGAATGTAAGCATAAACTTGATGTAGACTTCTAGGTTAGCATTTCATGTTCCACTTTAGTCTCTATACTTTAAAACCAACAAGTAATGTTCATTTAATCTAGGTCCTTCCTATAAAAACAACCAATTTTAAACCGGTCCTGGTGGTGCAGGCTTGTAATCCCAGCACTTGGGAGGCTGAGACAGGAGGATCTGGGTTCGCCGCCAGCCTCAGCTACTTAGTGAGGTCTTTCACAACTTAGTGAAACCTTGTTTCAAAATAAAGAGTAAAAAAATAGGGCTGGGAGTGTAGCTCAGAGGTAGAGTGCCTCTGGGTTCAATCCCTAGTACTGCAAAAAAAAAAAAAATTAATTTTGCTGGTGGTAGCCTTTCTAATTACTCTGTAAATTTGCTTACACTATCTTCCCTATAAAATATATGTCACCATAGCTAAGAAAAACAAATTAATTATTTAATTCTCTCTAATTTTGTAAGAATAAGATAGAGCAATCATGCATACTTTCCTTATCTCCAGTACCATGTCTTGCTCCAATTAACCTCTCTATGTGCCCCTTTACATCTCAGTCTTCTCACTTAAAATGTCAGCCATCAAGCAACCTTTCTGGAGCCTCATTCCACAAGTGAAGAAGCAATAATTCAGTTCAACTGACCTGTCTATGATACAAAGCTATTGAATTGCATAAGCAGAATTTACAACTCGGGTCTTCTGCTTTGTAATTCAATTAGTAATTCCCCCAATATTATACAGCTCATGTTTACAAATATTCAGATGAAGAAACAACCCAAGGAAGATTAATTAGTTAAAATTTATACCACTAGTTTATGTCGATTAAGGAGGTAGGGCATATTTTGAGCACTCAAGATCATAAATCACCTACTCTATAAAATTAATTGAAATTTAATTCATCATTTCCAGCCTTATTTCCCCCTACCACTCAAGTCCCATAGAAGTATAAATAATGCAGCTTGAAAGAGTAATATTCAGGAAATTGTAGAATATACATGTTTAAAAATCAATAGTTTAGAAAATGGAAATAGGAATCATTAGAACATTTTATCAGTCTTTCGTTATGCCAAACAAGTAAATTTTTGAGTTTTTGTTATTTATGCTCTCCAAAAAGCACTAGTTAAATTTTATTTTTGGTGCCAAGTGTGGTTTGCACAGACTTTTAGTGGAAGGCTGAGACAGGAAGATCACAGGTTGTTGGCCAGCCTCAGCTACTTAGTCCCTCTGCAACTTAGTGAGATGCTGTTTCAAAATAAAAAATGAAAAATAGGTCTGGGGATGTAGCTCGGAGGTAGAATGTCTCTGGTTAAATCCCGAATACCATAAATAAATAAATAATAAATAAATAAATAATAAATTTATTTTTGGAGACATATCATATAGATCATCAATTTATCCTTTGTACACTTATGTTTGATAGACACTGTTTAAAGGATTATGCAAATATTAATTTACATAATTTTCATAATAATCTTGTAATATAGATAACTTCATTATGTGCAAAATACAAAAAAAGGAACTGATGTGCTGACACATTATATAATCTCCCGATTCTATAAGGATACTAAATAAGAGAGCCAGGGTTTGGAGACAGGCTGTTTACTTTCAAAATCTTTACTCTTAACAGTTATGCCATGTTGCCTTCAAACTAGAAATAGAAAATATTTTAAAGTTCAAACAAAACGGTTTTTTCAGTCCTTTAGCTTTCTTCACGTATCTCTTGACACAAGAAAATGCAAATAAGAAAAGGAATCTTATTTTAACATCACTGTCAGTATAATATCATCAGGGAAAATGACTTGAAGTGCAACGTTAATCTCAATCTGGTGGTGTGACTCAGGGAGATCAGGCACTTAGCATGTGCAAGACTCCGGGTTCCATTCCAGTCAAGCCTTTAGTGTGGTAGCCTGTGCAAACATGTGCTTGGGCATATGTGCAAACACACACACACATACACATGTTAAGTTCAATGCAATATAAACTGTTGAGAATAAAATGAGAAATTTTGAAAATTATTGTTCTAGTATCAATGCCATGTCCAATTTCTAGTAACGCAAATAGAAAAGAACAATCCACAGATACAAAACCTTGTATTGATATTCTTTTTGTAAACATCCCATTACACTCAATACCTTCTTCAAGAACTGGATAAATTATGTACTTAATATTTTTCTAACATGTATTTAGCATTTTTAGTGACTCTATGCTAGAAAGGAGAATGTCATTATCCCCTAAATAGACAAAATAGAGGTTAAAGATATTTAAAATTAGCCTACATATGCTGATTAAAAGGGCATAATTTTAAAAGGCGATGTGTTGATACACATGAGTACTTACTCTAAAAAGTCTTGCTGTTTGCTTCACTGGGACATATTCTTAGCATGCCAAGACCTTGCAATGTACTTGGAGAATCAAAACTAATCTATCTGAAAAAGTGGACATAAATGCAAAGTATGTTCCATGGTGCTAGATATTGGTGCAATAGATGTTAAGTGTATGCAGTTTGTACTCTATTCATGGCAAAGAATTGAGATTGATCTTAAAGCATGATTGGTTTATAACCTGCCAGAAGCATGGAGACCACAGTTTCCTAGAAAGACAAAAAGGAAGGTAAAGATGCATGTTAGGTTAAGAGCTAGATAGTAAGTATTTTAGGACTTATATGTCACATATAGGCTCTGATTCACATTTTTTTTCCTCCTGCCTTATAAAAGTCACACACACACACACACACACACACACACACACACACACAGTGGTATACTTATCTGGAGGATTGTTCAAAAATAATGAATGTCCTAGATATGGCTAATGTGATAGAAGAGAAGTGAAAAGAAAAGTTGAGGTCAGATTATTTAAAAAAGAAACAATTGATAGCCAGAAGGAAGAATTTGATAGATATGAGATGTGTTGCTTTAAATATAAAGGTGAAAGTATTTATAATCCAAATAACTTCATATACCTTTACCATTAAGCCAAATAGTTATTCTCATTTGACCCCCGAAATCAAACAGAGGGTAGTTAATTAAACGGAAACATGTATCAGGTTTTACTTTATATCTTACTGGGTAGAGCCACAACTTACTTTTGAATTTATGTTTCTCCTGAAGGTATACCTTTAAATGAAATCCATCCAATGGTTGCTGGTGTTATTTTGCTGACATTGGATGTTCTGATGCACAAACTAAATGAAACCCAGATGTGGTGGTTTTCTTTGGAGATAATGTGTATTATTGTACTTGTGAAATCAGG
This sequence comes from Graphiurus murinus, assembly GCA_004027655.1. NCBI lineage: Eukaryota > Metazoa > Chordata > Mammalia > Rodentia > Gliridae > Graphiurus > Graphiurus murinus. The sequence goes on along the minus strand of PVLC010000955.1, from coordinate 17,007 downwards.
GGGACTGTTATTGAAACTCAAATCCTAACTTTTCTATTTGTTCACAGCTGGGAAGTCCCTGGGTCCTGGGAAGCAGAAAGCACATGCTTAGTGGTTAGTTTTCCCTGGTAGAAATTCAGAGGATTCAAAAAGGTCCTCTATCCTCACAGCATCTTTACTATCCATACTGTGAAATCCCTACACAGTCTCTTTCCTGATGTGATATTTAAGCACGAACATATGTAGTGAAAATCAATATATTATACCTGTGAAATGATATAACACTACCTGGCCTTTTCAGTCTGATCAACCAAGTTCTTGTAATCTATGTAACATTTTTGAAATGTTATAGAAATATGGAAAAATGTAGGAAAGACAAAGGTAATATCAGAGGAAATATTGATAATAACACTTTTGCAGAAGTAAATACATAATCTTGATAATGATAAAATGAGAAATATATATTATATCACCTACCAGGCTGTTTAGAAATTAGGTGAAATGGAATGATAGGGGACCGTGGTTGACTGAAGGTAGACAAACACACTGTTAATTGATATTAATTTGTAATTTTTGAGTAAAATGTCTCAATTAATTAATAAAAATACATCCAGAAGATTTTCATATCAGAACTGTTGTCCCTAAGTAAAAGTACAGAATTTTATAAGTGGATGATGAAAGAGAAACTAAAGAACAATTACTAAAACAGTGAACTATGAAAAAAGTTAAGATTGATTAAAATGAATGAATCTACAAAGTTTAGGACTCAAGCAATTTTGGGTACAAATTAATATAAGTACTCAACTAGTGACAAAATCTTCTATAATATCTAGATTAAGGATAATTTTTTGAGTGCATGAGACAAGTGCAATCAGAAATTTCTCAGGTGTTTATTGGAACCATGATCTATGGTTCCTAAAACCTATTTGTGAACTAAATTATAATATTTATATTGCTCTCCTATTTTTTCAGTATATACATGATAGTTGTTATTTTATCCAAATAAATATTTTGTAAATTTAAAACTTGATATCTACAATAAATTTGAAATTGTCAGTTACAGAAATGAGAATGCCAGGATACTGAAAAATAAAAATTAAATATGAGATACTAAGACATGCTAAATTATGTAGAAAAATCAGCAAAAAGGGAAATTATTTTCTGGTTATATGGATTTAGATGAAATTTTATTTAAAATTTTCACCTAGAGTTAAATTATGATTTATAAAGTCACATACTTTCTTGAAGCCTAAAGCTTGATATAGTCTCCTCAATCCTAGTGAATTTTTATGTCTCAGTCATTTAATTTGTCTGGATACAGGAAGAAAACTCACTGAAATGGAGTCATTTATGTTGGAGGCTATCCTAACATGGTTGCATATGTCTATAATCCCAGTACTTGGGAAGCTAAGACAGAAGGATTGCAGGTTTGAGGCCAGTCTAAGCAATTTAGAAAGACCCTGTTTCAAAATAAAAAGGGCTGAGAAATAGAACACTTCTGGGTTCAATCCTTAATACCAAAAAAAAAAAAAAAAAATAGAGGGGGAGGGGAGAATGTTGGAGGCTGAATCCATCATTTTTGACAATTATGATGTTATATATACAACTTTTATTTTCCTTAGTAGTACTTATTATCCCTTTTAGTTATTTCTATATGCTGGAATATAATTATTGTCCGAGGACTGAAATAATGTACACTGCTTTGGAAAAAGACTCATGAAAAAATAATTACAAAGTATTTTGATATTTTAATAGAAAAAGATGCAGAATATATAAAGAAAAGGCCAATTACTAAAGCAGATGGAGATAGGAGGGAAGCCAGAGAACGTTATCACTGCATCACAATATTTTTTTAAAAGAGTCATAGGATTTTGCCAGACTGAGAAGATAAATTGTCTATGATACTAAACTTCCCCATGTTTAAGAACAGTGAATTACACTTTTTTTTTTTTTTTTTTTTTTTGCGGTACTGGGGATTGAACTCAGGGGCATTCTACCTCCAAGCTACACCCCCACTCCTATTTTTTATTCTTTATTTTGAAACAGGGTCTCACTAAGTTGTGGAGTGCCTCACTAGGTAGCTGAGGCTGGCCGCGAACCCGGATCCTCCGGTCTCAGCCTCCCGAATGCTGGGATTACAAGCGTGCGTCATCACGCCCAGCTAAGAATAGTGAATTATACTTTTAATACCCGAATTCACTGTGTTTTTAGTTAACCAACTAAATATATATACTAATATGTACATAATCATAGGCAAGTTATGTACAGATACATATTTCCAATTTGCATTCTAATTGTCTGATTTTAATTGTCAATATAATTTTAAATATTAATTATTTGTTATGTACATCTATAATGTTCAGATTTATCTCATGGAAAATTCGGAGATCATATGACAAGATTTCTATAGTCCAATAATTTCAGTTTTTTGTTTCTCGTGCTACTTATATATTACTATAGGTGTACAAAATTTATATTACTATAGCATTTATATTACTATATAAGTATTTATATTACTATAGGTATATAGTAGTATATTACATAAGTGAAAGAAAAAATGAGTTTTGAATGGCATAGAAAAATAATTGATTTTTTGTTATTGTTATTGTTTCTTTTAGAATTATAAGTTAACCACTCTTTTATCCAAACCATGAATAGACACAAATCTATCAGATATTAATAAACCAAAATGAAATCAATCAAATTTGCAAAGGTAGACTCTGCGAATAAGTTTCATTGAACTCTTCCAATTATATATATGTATATATATATGTGTGTGTGTGTATATGCATACATACATATATACATACATATAAGATGGCTTTTATTAAAAACATTACATTTGCATGTTCTTTTTCTATTCAGTTCACCCATAATATGTCTCATCTTCTACAAAAGTCATTATATTTTGAACAATGATTTGATTTTGGTATTACTTCTGATGAAATTTTTATCAAATTTGAAGGTGAGTTCAGTATCTTTCTAAAGCAAAGTTGGAAAACACATCAAGTGATTCCATCAATGTAAAGACTTATTTTCTGAGGGTCATGAAATTTTACTGACACATATTTGTATATATTTATGTGGTATGGAACAAAATTAAACATGTTTACAAAGTGTAGTGATCAAACCAAGGTAACTCGAATATTCATCACCTCAAACTGTTATGACTTTTCTGCCTTGTATACATTTACACTCCTCTAGTTGTTTTTGAAATATCTGATAAATTGTTATAGACTACAGTGACCTTTCTCTGGTATTGAATGCTAGAACTATTTCCTCCTATTTAACTGTATTTTGGAGAAGTGTTATGAAATTTTTTGTTTATTTGTGGTGCTAGAGATTGAACTCGGGCATTCTACTTCTAAACTACACCCCCAGCCCTATTTTATTTTTTATTTGAAAACAGAGTCTCGTTAAATTAATGCAAGCCTCACTGAGTTGCTGATGCTGGCTTTGAACTTGTGATCCTCCTGTCTAAGCCTCCAAATACTGGGATTACAGACATGTACAACTATGCCTGGCTGTCAGGAAGTTTTTACATGAAAGTAGTAATGCTTGTGAGATTTCATATTCCTCAGATTAGTGTGCAAATGACCTTTAGAGGTGAAAGGACATTTTCAGTCATAGGGACATTAAAATACAGTTAGCATAAAATGAGCAAGGCATGAGAAGCCAAGGTTATATTTGGAATACTTTTTGTTTCTACTTAGAAGGTCTATTTATAGTTATCTTTTACTTTACCTCTTGTGGGGGATCTTAATTTTTTTTGCTATTATGGTGACTATTACCTAGGGCTTATAAGGAAATAAAGGCCAAACCAAGCAAAAAGAAATGAGAGAAAGGAGAAATCAAAATATAAAGCAAAATGGAATAAAGGAAATAAAATGCAAAAGAAAATAAACTTTATAATATTAAGAATAAATTTAGCCAAAAAATTTGTCTATAGTGGTGTGGCATTTTGAGGATGAATAATGTCACTTCCCTTTAATTATCTGCCACAGAAAATTAATCTGTCTCTTTCAGTGAGATGCCTTCTTTATCTGCTCTTGTACCTTTGATAAATGTATTTTCAATTTGATACCAAAATGCAATCTAGAATTTTCAGAGCAAGACCTGCATATCACAGCAAGAGTGAAAGAAGCTGAAGGTCAAAGGGCACATTCTTCACCCTAGAAAATGTTTTCCTAAGTCATGCCAATATCCACAAAATCACTGGTGTTCAGCCTCAAAGGAGAGGACACAATGAGAGAAAAAAAATAATTAAGAAGAGAGCATGATAACTACTATAATATGATATTCAAAAAACTATTGTACTAAAATTATTCTTCCTACAACATCATACAATCACTGAGTTAGGCAAAACAATACTATTTACTAAAGTAATAATTACAAAGTAGAATGTTTTCTTGGTTGAAGTTTAGTGTCATTTAAATGTTTTGCTATATTAATACACTTTGAAATAATTATGAACAGTCAAAAATTGAGAAACTTATTTTAAATAGAAAAAAGATCAATTAAGTTCAAGTGTATGGCATTGAAGAAACAATTGACATGCTTAAGAGAGATCATCAAAAGAAATTAAGTACACATCTTTTTCATTAGATTTGAATAGACTTAGAATTCAATTTCATATATTTTTATAGGAAGTAATAGTGGGGCAATACAAATTATAAATGCCTTTGATTTAGAGAAAAGTTTTCTAAGTTAGCTGCACATACCTATGAATATATTTTCCTGATCCTTCAAATAAAAAAAAGAACTGTTGCAAATGGTAAATTCCATTTACTAAGAATCAGAAAGTCTAAGCTTTGATACAAGTACTATCAATAATTCACCACATGATTTTGAAAGATTTAAAATTTTTGTGTCTGCTTTTTGTCTGTAGCTAGAGAGCTTTTAATTGAACTAGTCCCCTTCCTATAATGTTTTTCCTTTAAGAACCTCTCTTTGTCCTAAAAAGAATCCTGAACTATTTTTAACATATTAAAATCTAAGGTAAGAAAGTATTGATCTTGATTTTTAAAAGGATTTCATAAATTTAATGTGATTTCTGATTACATGATCTTATGTTATTTGATAAGGATAGAGAACAAATGTCCCAATATACTATTTATCTTACAAGTAAATACTTCATAATATGGAGTCTCTATGGGAGATAGTAATACAATTATCTAAAGAACCAAAATGTAATATTTCATATTTTGCACAAAACCTTTTTGTGGTTCGAAGTATTTTTTTTCATTTTACTTTGAAGTGCCATAATTTCCAGTTTCCAATTTTTTAATTTTTTGTTTTTATGCCACTTCAAATTTGTTCATTTGTAGTTTTGTTATCTAGAATTTTCCCACTTAGGATTATATTTATTTCATGAAATAAATTGGAACAGCATAGTCATTTGAAAAGGTGATTATCAATAGTCTCTAATTATCAAATCATTTCTTGCTAAGTTTTTGTATATTTTATAATATTCTTGTCATATACATTAAATGCAAATAGTAGGGAAATATTTGTACTGACTAGAATGTATTTTACAGCTTGGGTGGTACAAATAGTTTCTAAATAATACTCAGCAATTAGTTATAATTGCCTGTTGTGTCAATTTGGAACATTATAAAACTATAAATATTTAAAAGTACAATTTTAGACATTTAATTATTTAATATGTTAACCAAATTCAGATGACATTTTTATATATTGTTGAACTTGTTATTTGAAATACTTTTTATTTTATTGGATTGTTACATAGGATTATTCCATTTTACTATTTGTAAATTAAATTATAAATGATTTTGTTTATATATGTATATGTATAGATATGTATATGTATTTATATGTATATATGTATAGATATGTATATATACAATTTGATCATTAAAATAATCTGTGAAAGTCAATAACTCAGCAAGGCAGTTTCTATAATCTAGATAGAAAATACAATGAACCAGAGTAGATCAAAGATTTGAATGTTGACAAATTTTTATTTTTTTCTTTAATTTTGGTAAAATAAACCAGAGAGATCTTGAGAATATTGTGTAATATTTCTAATTCTTCTATATTCATTTACAGAAAAGAAATGATGGTACCTAATTTTCATGCTATTTTGAGTATACATGAGTTATTTGTAAACAAGTATCAGAGTCCTGTCATTTACTGAACACTAAATAATGGGCATCAATATAAACATTTATATTAATAAGATGGTTATATTTCTTACATAAAGGAATGACAAAGGTTGTGTTACTTATGAAATAACATGCCTAAAACAATTTAATTAGAATCTGTTCATAGTTCACATTGACTTATTTAGAATCATTTTGCATTGCTTTACTTCAGTAGCATTTTGTCTTTATTCCTACTTTAGAGCAAACACTATATTACAGTTAATCATTGCAATTATTTTCTTGATTGATATTACCCTTTCACTCGCGTGTGTATTCATGACTCTTTGATTAGTGCTTGGAAAAAGCATCTACCAAGAGAATACGTATGTGAGTGAGTGTGCTTCCAAGTAGTGAATAATGGACCATTAATTAAGCCTTTCTTTGATGTTGTGCTCTCTGTATAAACATATATACACATATATAATAAAATACTATATATATTATACACATGTATATGGAGAATGTGCACTAAAATTTTTAATTATGTTAAAAGTTCTGGAGAAAAGAGATGTCTCTTTAACCTTTTTCATCTTAAAAATCTATGTTTTCTAATGCTAACAATTTTGATACAGAGGAATGAACCCAAGGGCATTCTACTCCCAAGCTATACCCCCGATCCTATTTTTATTTATTTTGAAACAGGGTCTCACTAATTTGCTAAGGATCTTGCTAAATTGCTGAGGTGAGCCTCCAACTTGTGATTCTCCTGTTTCAGTCTCTCAAGTACTGGGATTACAGGCATGTGCCACCACACCCAGCAGAACCATTACTTCTGTTTTAATAAAACAAAGGTTTCACCTTTAGAAGAATAATTACCAGGGTTTATAATGGTTATGTCAAAATCACTTCCAGGATCTTCAGCTCTAGATTTGTCTAGTCAACATTTTAAGTGACTGTACCAATATTTCCATTTTTCTTTTGCCATTGTTTCACATTTTCATTTTTAATGGTTTTATTTATCTGATTTATGTGGGAATGTGTGCCCATGTGCATATCTCCCACTGTGTCTTTTTCTTTCATTTACCCATTGGAATATATGTGTATATATGTTTTTTTCCCCAGAGATATGATAATTCATTGTATCCTAATGTAATTGTGAACCTGGGTATATTTCACTTCATTACAAAAAAGTAAAATGTATTGAATTCTATCCCATGTGATAGGAAGGGAAGTACAGAGATTAATAGTATAGATACAGCACTTAAGCAAATTGCATTTTAGTAGGAGGGGAAACATGAAAATCTCCATACCATGAACCAAACTAGAATCAATAAAGGACAGAACAGGAAAAGCACTCTGCTGGAGTGACTGATGGAGTTCCTTGAGGTCACAGGAGAAGGCCTCCTGCAGGATGGGGTAGCCCAGCACCTCTCCTTCCTATAGATTTATTATTTTATTTTCTCCTGGCCTGACATTGGAGGGTATTTTTTGTTTTGTTTTACTTCTTCTTTTGAAGTGCTACTCTGAAAATATTGCATTTTATCACTAGAGGGAATGTTTTATATGTGATTTATGAAGACTTAACCACCTTCCCAAATGTCAAACCCTTCATTCAAGATCAAGAGCTGGGAATAGTAGAGGGTAATTCTACACCACATACCTTTCACCTCTCTTGATTCTACTGTGTGTGTTTCTAATTATTGGGAAGATTTCTGGAATTAGAGAAATTAATATGTGGAAAGATTTAAAAGAAAAATATGCAAAATTCATGGTAAAGGAAAGTGATGTGTTTTAGTCATTTCCTTTTAACTGAATATTGAATTTAATCTTATGTGCTAAGAAAGAGGTGATTAATTTATGGAAAGATCACTAGAAATGGAAAAGAAACTTTAAAACATTTATTATTTATTCATTACGTGTGTGTGTGTGTGTGTGTGTGTGTGTGTGTATGTGTGTATGTTACTGAGTATTGAATATAAGGACATTCTAACTCTGAGGTACACCCCAGGACTATTTTTTATTTAATTGACTGTTTTTTGTTTTTGTTTTTGTTTTTAGTTTTGAAACAGGGTCTCCCTAAATTGTTGAGGCTGACCTCAAACCTGTGTTTCTCCTGTCTCAGCCTCCCAAGTACTGGGATTACAGGCCTGTACCACAATGCCAGCCCCTTTAAGCCCCTTATAAAATCATAAGTTAGAGCCGGGCGTGGTGGCGCACGCTTGTAATCCCAGCATTTGGGAGGCTGAGACCGGAGGATCCGGGTTCGCGGCCAGCCTCAGCTACCTAGTGAGGCACTCCGCAACTTAGTGAGACTAGGTTTCAAAATAAAAGAATAAAAAATAGGGCTGGGGATATAGCTCGGAGGTAGAATGCCCCTGAGTTCAATCCCCAGTACCACAAAAAAAAGAAAAAGAAAAAGAAAATCATAACTTAATTAAGTTTCCCATTACCTAACTCTAATTAAGGGTAGAGACTAACATTTATTATTTCAAATTTATTATAAAAAGATTACATACAAATCATCCATCATATACTTGCTTCTTGGGCAGTATTTTCCTAGAATTTGACTCATAACATTGAAACAAGTTAAGATTTAAAAGCTACTCAAATAAAAGTAGTTAATCACTGGTGTGGTGATATCACCTGTAATCCTCATACTTGGGAGGCTAAGACAGGAGGATCTCAGGTTGTCAGCCAGCCTCAGCAACCTAACAAGGCCTTCTGTACCTTAGTGAGAACCTGTTTCAAAATAAAAAAATTAATATACAGCTGGGGGTATAGCTCAGAGGCAGAATGCCCCTTGGCTAAGTTCGCAGTACCACATAAATATAAATAAATGTAATAAAAATACTTTCCCTAATAAAATCACTGGCCAGTTCATCCAAGTCAGTAACACATGGAAGCAACCTTTTTCCTGTCATCTTTACTGTGCATAGCTTGGTGTATGTTTGTGCTGCTATTCAGGCCTTCCAACCCTTCACCATGAAGAACAGAAAGCAAAAATACATCCTGGGTGAGAAGACAAAGGGATAATAAAAATGAGAAGACCTTCCAAAAAATAGGTTATCTTCTTTTTTTTTTTTTTGCGGTACTGGGGATTAAACTCAGAGGCATTCTACCTCCGAGCTATACCCCCAGCCCTATTTTTTATTCTTTATTTCAAAACAGGGTCTCACTAAGTTGCGGAGTGCCTACTAGGTAGCTGAGGCTGGCCACAAACCTGGATCCTCTGGTCTCAGCCTCCCAAATGCTGGGATTACAAGTGTGTGCCACCACGCCCAGCTCTTCTCTTTCGACTTATAATAAGGATATGTAGAAAGACAAAAATAATCAACTATTATAATATTCAGTGTTGTTACCAATAATATCCTTAATTATATTTCCTCTTCTTAACTAATAATTTTAATATTAATGAGAGGGCAGGCATTTATGGGTGGCATAACTTTGCTTCCAGTTGCATTCTAATAGGGTTGTACTTTCTAATTCTCTAGAACATGGTGAATTGTTTTGCAACAAAGCACATTTCCAATTACTCCTAAAATGACAGAATTCCACTATTATTAGATTCAACTCAAGTATTGTTATTTTAACATTAACATAAATCTTTATGTTACCAGACAGGAAACCTTTTCTACATCCCTCCTGCTTGTGTGGAGGCTTAAAACAAAGCAGAAATAGCATTAACATTTTTTTCTATCCACATGTATTTCACTTGGGAAGTTGCATTGGCTTACCAAAATTTAAGGAAAGTAGAGTAATAATAATCCTAGTTTAAGCTTGAATTTTTCTTCCTATCACTGTCCTTTTTATAATCTTCTTCATATGGTTTAAAATATTAGAATGATCTAACTCAGAAGGTAATTTCAGAGTAATTCATTCAGTTCAGGTGCAGCTTTTTAAATTGATCTTGGCACAATTAATTTAACTATAACAAGAGATTTCTCTGGCAAAATGAAGAGACTCTATTATTTGAGAGCTGCATACATTAATATGAACTTCAATAATTCCTTTTTGATTTTTTCTGAGATTTTCTCTAGATATAAGACTTTCTAAAAATCAATCAGTAAAGAATGAAGCTCTTAAAAGAGACTGATAACTTGAGAACAAATATTAGCAAAGCCATGAGACAAGTAGTAGGTCTTTCAGATTGATTTGTTTTGTTGTTGTCTCTAGTTCTTTTGGAAGTAACATTTTGATCTAAAGTAAAGAATGTGCTTTTATTCTGATGTAGTTGTAGATTTTTATCACAAAATAGAACTTGTGCTAAATTGTACTATACTTTGTCATATTTTATTTTAGTCAACATCTAATAATGGAAATTAAAAATAAGTATTAAATAAATGAGAATAGCACAATTGTTCTTCTGATTATAATATGATAAGTAGTATGGAACTACAATTCCCATACTAATTTAGGATGTCAAATAAAATATATTAGGCAGCAGGTTTTAGACATAACTGTCAGTATAGAGTTGTGGTCTCTTTGAGAAAAAAACATGCAAGGTGAGATTTAGGATTACCCTAGATTTCTTCCTGGCAGCACAATCAGAATAAAATATAAGCAGATTGAATCCAAGTAGAACATAGGATTCTAATGAGCATGGAAAAATTAAACTGGGGTATGATTCTGCTATGGCAGTAAGGACATGAAGGGCAGATTTTTACAGAAAAGGAAGCTATAAAGAGAAAGATTTCCATTAAGGTAATGGAGTCCCCTTAAGCCTTTGGACCATTACTAAGTGTGCCTACAGTAGCCAGGACTGTGTGAGGCCTGGTAGGAAACAGCTGTTAGTCACCTCTGAGCTGAATGGAGACTCCATAGGTCATATAGGTTTTTGAGACACAAGAGTTCTAAATAGCTAGAGAAGACTCCCTGCACATTCTGAATCATCAGTGTGCATGCTAGAAAGCCATCCCTCATGAGATGGGCTGGCTCCACTCTAAATTTAAGGCTACTTTAGATCTGCCTAAGAAAGCCTACAAACAAAATTTTCATATAGATAAGTCTGAACCATGAGTAACTTAATTGCCGTTCAGCAAAACCAAAACTTAATAAGAAGACTCAAGAATTCACAAAAATATAACATATAATTAAGTTAGTAAATTTGAAAAGAAGGGAAATGACAACACTAACAAGGAGATAAATAACAATACTGAGAAAAAGCAGATGTTGATATTTAGCAGGCAAGAATTCTGAAGCAATTTTTAAGCTCAGTGGCTTAAAAAAACATTATATATTTAATAAACATAAAACTATAGAAAGGTAAAAAATTAAAAAGCATAATATTAAGAAGTGAATTCTCTCTAAATTTATTTAGTTATTCAAAGCAATCCCATGATAATCCCAGGTTTAAAAAATGTACATTGCAAAATGAGGCTAAAAATGTAGATGTAAATGTAAAAGATCTGGAGTAAAATATGTCTTGGATAAAGAGAGCAAATAGAATTTATATAATTTAACTACAAAACACTATACCCTTCAGAAATCTAGACAATTCTAACTTGGTATATGAAAACCAAAAGTTCTATGGAACAAATTAGAAATCTATAGACTGATTCTATATAACCATTTGGATTGTAAATGGGGTACCAAAAAATGTCAGTTAGGAAGAATAATTCAACAATTAAAAATTGTCATTTGTAAAATTTAAAAGTTAACAAATGTTAAACTAATGATTTAACCAAAAAGATTTAGAAAAATTGTATATCTGTGATATTTTGATGAAATAAGAAATAATGTATTTGACCTTTGTTCCTGGTTTCTAATATAGAGTTCCTAAAACCTTTGTAATTTCCTGAATGATGGGAGAGAATGGATCATGTTTAGCAATTTCATAATAAATAAACACTTTCTTTTTTACCAGACTTGACTTTATACTAATGAGGTGACTCTTGATGGGCCTCTAGATAGCTTCAGGACAGAGGGTGATTGCAAAAGGACCCAGCTATGTGATTAAAGGGTGGTAAATTTTAGCCCCATCCCCTGGTCTCCAGATAGAAGACAGGCTGGACATTGAATCAATCACTAATGACTGACAATTTAATCAATCATGACTAGAAATTGTTCTAATTAGGTGACTCTGGGAGGACTCCTGGATAGCTTCAGGATGGGCTTGGTCTCCAGAAAGACCAAGATTTTATCAGAGCCTTGGAACTTTCAGCCCCAACTTTCTTTTCCAATTAGCTGGAAATTAAGTTAAAAAATATATCATGCCTATGTAATGAAGTCTTTATAAAATTCCTAAATTACAGGATTTGGAGAGCTTCCAGTTGGAGAATGTTCAACATGCAGGAAGAGAAGTGCACCCCAACTTCATAGGGCATACACTCCTATGCTCAGCACCTTCCCAGACCTCACCCTGTGTTCCACGATATCGGGTTGGTTTTTTGTATTTTTATATCCTATATGATATTTTAGTAATTATAAGTAAAGTATTTCCCTGAGTTTTGTGAGCCATTATAACAAACTATCAAACTTGAGGAGAGGATTAGGGAACCCTATGTTTGTGGCTAAGTCAGTAAGGAGTATATATTCCATAGGCATCCAATACTTAAGACTGGTGACTAAATAAGGGACAGTCTTATAGGACTAAGCACTTAAATTGTAGGGTGTAAACTAACTCTGAAAAGTTAATGTCAGAATTAAATTTGGTGTCTGTAGAGAACTGGAAAATTTGATTGTTGTAAAAAAAAAAACCCACACATTTGATGTCAGAAGTATTTTGTGATCAGAAGCAGATGATAGGATTATCCATATGTAAATAGTGAATTTTCATACCAACCTCATTTAAATCACCAAAAATACCCTTAATGTTGTATCTAACGTCGGAAACAATGAAGCTTCTTGAACAAATATTGGAGATTATCTTCATGATCTGAAAGTAGACACACACACACACACCAGATAAATAATACCATTAAAGATGAAAATGGAAAATGTGAAACAATGGCTAAAGGAAAAATGGATGAATTCATATTGTCATTTAAGATATTAATGAGAGAAACTTAGAGCTGAAGATGAAGATCCTGGATGTAATTACAACCTAACAATATTAGTTTCTCACATGGGGTACTGTAGTCTACAGGGATTAAATAAATGACCACAGTAGAATAATAGAGAGTGGCAGATCCAGGTTTATGATCCAGAACTTCTTACATAGAACCCAGTATCCTTTCCCCATGTGGTTCCTTATAAATTTAAGCATTTGTACTAATAAATTTTCTGTTGATTTGAAAATAAAAAAACATCTGGAATGTGGAGGAAGCAAGAGCCACATCAATTTTACATGTTCTCCTACAATTTTAGTCTTTCTAAAATAAAGCTTAATTTGCTTAAAATTTAATTCTTTACTCTGATATTTCTTGATCCTTTTTTTCATATTCTAGCCTTACATTGAATATTTGCCTGATACTGGAAAATAAACAAACACTCAAAATAGCCATTAAAATAAGAGAGTTTTGGGGATTCAGGAAATGTCTTTAGTCTTTTGTGCACGCAAAAACATAATGCAGTTTCTGAGATATAACACAACACAAACAGTCATGCTGCCCACTTCTTTAGCTCCTGTATTTTACTTTATTTGGATAACATTTTAAAAGATGGATTTAAAGTTCAAACCCTTAATAAATATATAATATTCTCTCTACCTTGTGATATTCAACAAAAAGATTTTAAATGGGACTGCAAACCATACACATTTGAATTGTATGAAAATGAATAGAAAATCCACAGATTGCAGTACAACTTGGCATTTTATACTATGCATGTCTATTTAATATAAGAATCAAAAACCATTCTCCAGTGGAAGAAAGTAAAAAAAAAAAAAAAAGAGTAATGAAAAGTATTTGTAATTCAATTTCAAATAATTCTTTTAATTCACTGAGAATATCTAATCCATTATGTAAAATACCATAAAGATTTTTTCCTGTATTTATATGTAACTATCAACATATGAAATATAAACTGTAGAGACAAAAAACATGCCAATTTATTTTATTGTAGATAATTCTCATTAATTGTATTTTCCATTTATCCATTCATGTTATCACAAACTCCTTCAACCTTTAGTTTGGTTGCTAATATTCATTTATATTTTATGTTTTTCTGAATAAATCTTATAAAATCATTTCTAACTTATTTTTTAAAAGTTCCACAGTAAGAACACTTTTTGTTCATCAGCTTTATTAATTATTGTTCTTCAATTATGAATTTCCTTTTTCTTTGTTATGCTTATTTTGTATTATTTTTGTAAATCAAACAAAAGTTAATATTTTATTACCAAAAGCATTACATTTGCTTAATTATAATGACAGTTATAGAAAAAACTAAATATCATTTGACATTTAAAAATATTAGTTTATTTTTCCCTTATTTCTATATGATCATTTTGTATTTTCTTTTTTTACTCAAAATCCACTCACATTTATAATTTTTAAATTTTAAAATTTAAAAATAATAAAATATTGATTCTTCCTTAATTTTTATTTTCTAACTTAGTTCTAAAGTGTTAACAATATTATTTCCATACTTTTTAAAGTTTGGTAACTAGTTCTTTTTTTTGGATAAAAATTTAGTCTTCCTAAGTCAATATTTTGGTGGTATTGGAAGAGATACTGCCTCTGAGTTTTTAGTGTAGTGATTACTCTTATTTAAAGTGTTCTGCAATTATCTTATATCATTTTATATTTTTTCTCTGGATAATATGATGATTGCTCAAAGGTGTAGTTTAATTTTTTTTGTATTAAAATGATTGTAAGCTTTTCAGATACTGTCTTTGCTAACTATATAAAATAAAGAAAACACTATATTTTCTTCAAGGATAAGTTTTATTAACACAAAATATCTTTTCTCATTTAATAAATTTTGCAGATAGGTGCCTTAGAATATGCCTATAATCTCTGTACTTGAGAGGCTGAGACAAGAGGATCACAGTTTCAAAGCCAGTGTACAGCAATTTACTGAGACCTTGTTTCAAAAATAAATAAAGGCCTGGGGGTTCAGCTCAATAGCAGAATATTCCCGGGTTCAATACCCAGTACCTGCCCACACCACACACAGTCATTAATTTATAGTTGTCCAAATATCCAAATATCTATTGTCAACCTTCCTTCCTTCCTTCCTTCCTTCCTTCCTTCCTTCCTTCCTTCCTTCCTTCCTTCCTTCCTTCTTTCCTTCCTCTTTCCTCCCTGCGCTGAGAATTCTACCACTGGGTATTTTACCAGTGAACTACCACTCAAGATCTATTTTTTTTTTCTTTAAAAAAAAGGTTACTGAACATTGTCCTCAACCTGTCATTTTTCAGTCTTTACATCCTAAGTACTAGGATTACAGGTGTGTGTTAATGCACTCAACTATCAATTTTCCTATAACATTTTTTCTATATAATATCTTTGTGCTAAGAGTTACTAGTGCTTCCTTTGTAAATTAACAGCTCAATCTTTTAACCCAAAGTATAAAAATCTGTTATTTTAAGAGTAAATTTGTTATTCATTTATTAAGAGAGTGATTTGTTTTGTTAACCTGATTTCAGGTCTCATGTTTGGATGGGGAAAGCGAGGTACAGAGTTAGCTTTCTGACCTATAACAAATACCTGAAGTAGTGAACTTACAAAGGGAAAACGTTTGACTCACAATATTTGAGATTTCCTGTCCATTATTAATTAGCCCATATATGGGAGGCCGGTGGTGAGGCAGCACATCATGACAGAGAACATGTGATGAAGCAAAAGTCTTACCTCAAGCCACAGAGGAAAATAAGGAGAAAATAAAAGAGCTGGTGTCCCACTACCATTGCAAGGATACATACTGTGCTGTGGCTTGTATTCTGAGTGTCCTCTAAAATTCTATATGTTAAAGATTAAGTCTACTCTACATCCAACCTTTGACTCTTGGGAAGTGGTGGAACATTTAGGAAGTGGGGTCTAGTGGAAGGAAGTTAGTTCATTATCCAAAGTCCTGTGTCTTCATGTCCCTCTCTGTGCTTTCTGCATGGCAAGAGGTGAGCAGCTTCGTCAGCCACTCCCTTTCTGCTATGATGCTCTGCCTTGTCACAGACTCAAAAGTAACAGGTAAGTGACTATGGGTTGAAAGTCTGAAACTATAAGGCATAAAAAACTTTTATAGTATTAATTTATCTCAGACTTTTTTTTTTTTTACAATTATGAAAAGCAGAAGAACACATCTCCAATGACCTGAAATTCTCCCATTAGGCCCCACGTCTTAAAGGTTCCAGCACTGCCCAACATTGCCATGCCGAGTCTAAGCCTCATCTTAGAAGAATTATCTATAGAAAAATATTGCTCAAAGAAAATTATGTCTAATTCAGAATAGACACAAGTTTGAGCATTTGAGAAATTAGAAAAAATTGTTAAAATAATAATAACAATGTATACAAAAGTGAAAGAACAACTTCCTTCATAGTATGCTTCATAAGGAGAGTAATTTATTCACCAGCTATAGATTGCAACACTAAATTTTATTAATCATGTCTCAAATGGCACTTACTAACCCAAAGTAAATATAAGAAGTTTAATTTAAAATATTAGTGAGTAAAATACAAAATGGTGCATCATATCTTTATGTATCAGTAAATTTATATTTATGTAAAAGAAAGTATATTTTTGTCAAAAGACTACTGAAGAATAATGACTTATTTTAGAAGGAAGCATGTATGACATTAACCTTTTTTCTACTAGGCCTAGTCATACATTTTAAAATTAAATTCCCGAAAGATGGCGTCTGAGTGAAATACCTCTCCCCAGACGCTGTTCTTTCAAATCAAATTTGCCCCAAAACCAGCTTCTTTACAGAAAAAAAAAAAAAAAAAAAGCAACAAAAAGGGGCGAAAGCTGAACCACAACGGAAGAAAACTCAGATAGCCGGTCAGGGGAACAAAGGAGTCCTCCAAACACCTCGGAGGGAGTGC
>PVLC010000954.1:139817-166074 GCA_004027655.1 Graphiurus murinus | reverse complement strand
GGGAAAAAAAAAAAAAAAAAAAAAAAAAAAAAATATATATATATATATATATATATATATATATATATATATATATATATAGATAAGTCTCTTTTGAAAAACATAATAAAGGAAACAGTCAAAGACTCATATGTGGAATATAGTGAAACTTTTGCAGATTTTACTACAAAACCCCCATATTGTTTGTGGAAGGGCATAAAAATAAGAGTACAAGTGGTAAAGGAAAGGAGTCACACTGACTTCTAGAGAGTAGATGGATTTGGGGTGACTGCAAAGGATTGGGACCTGGAAGGAGGACAAGGAAGGCACCAACTACACAAAGTACTGTGTGTGTGTGTGGTACTAGACACTGAATACAGGGGAATTCTATCTCTGAGCTATGCCCCCAGCCCTATTTTTTATTTTATTTTAATTATTTATTTATTTATTTTTGCAGTACTGGGGATTGAACCCAAGGGCATTTTACCTCCAAGCTACACCCAACTGGTTTGAGCTACTCCTAACCTGTTTGAATTTATAAATGAATTTAGGGCCAGATGTGGTGGCACACACCTGCAATCTCAGTACTTGGGAGGCTGAAACAGGAAGATCCTGGGTTCCAGGAGGGCCTTAGCAAGTAGTGAGACTCTCATTAACCTAGTGAGACTCTATTTCAAAATAAAAATAAAATAGGGCTACGGACGTAGCTCAGAGGTAGAATGCCTCTGGGTTCAATCCTCAATATCAAAATAAATAATAAATAAATAAACAAATAAATAAATTTAGCAAGGTTTCAGGTTGCAAAATAATATACAAAGTATATTATTATACTATATTATATGTATACAAAGTATATTATTATTATACAATGAATAGGAAATTTAGAAAACAATTCACTAGCAATACCATCAAGAAGAATAAAATACTTAGGAATAAGTTTAACTAAAGAGGCAGAAAGGTTTGTACAGTAACAGCTCGAGGTGTGGATTAGAGGCCAAGTGCGTGCTTAGCATGTGTGAGGCCCTGGGTTCCACCCCAGCCCCCCAAAGAAAAGATTTGTACAATGAAAGCCACAAAACATTGTTAAGAGAAATCTAAAAAGGCATAAATAAAAAGACATCCTGTGTTCAAGGATTAGAAGATTAATACTGTCAAGCTGACAAGGCAACATGTAAATTCAGTGCAATCCCTATGAAAATCTTAATGGTGTTTTGTGCAGAAATGAAATTCACCCTAAATTTCATAGAGAATTTCCCAAATAGCCAAAATAATCTTGAAAAAGAACGAAGTTGGAGGACCCACATTTCCTGCGGCTTACTACATAGTTACAGCAATCAAGACAGTGCTGCACCTGCCCACGGACAGACATGTACAGGCCAGTGAAATAAACCTTCATATCTGTAGCTAACTGATTTTCAACAGGGTGCCAAGAACATTCACCAGAGAAGGGACAGTCTTTTCAACAAATGGTTCTAGGACAACTGGACACCTGTATATAGAAGAATGAAGTTAGACCGCTAGAATTACAGGTATGTGCCACCAAGCCTGGCTTTTTATGTTGAGACAGGGTCTCGTTAGGTTGATAAAAGTCTCACTACTTGATGAGGTTGTCCTCAAACCTGAGATCCTACCATTTCAGCCTCCCAAGTACTAGAATTACAGGTATAATCCACCACGCCAGACTCATGATGTACTTCTTTAAAAAATTAATTCTGAGATTGAGGTTCATGGATATTGGTTATATACTACATGTTTAAAATATTTCATTAATTTTAAAGAATTTAATTCTCTTTCCCCAAAACAGGAGAATCTAAAAATGAAAGGGACCAGATTGAATTATTATTTGATGTTAAATTATGGGAAACGGAAAAGAGAATATGTCAATGCATGTGAGAGAGAAAAAAAACTTGTTTGTGGTAAAATTAACTTAATTGTAAGTGTGAATGACAAAGGAAAATTGAGGCAGAAATAGCAAATAAAGAAGACTGTGAATTTTGGATCAGATAGTTTCCCGAGGTCACCATGAGTGATTTATGTAATCTCTTTTATTCACATCTAGTGAAATATGATTATGTGATCACAGATCTAGTGAAATATAGTGATCTTAAAGGTTTATGACTTATGTTTTTTAAAATAGGTTTATATAAATTGATTTTCATTATCATTCATTGAAGCTGATACTTAAGCACAGGAATGATGAAACCAGACAGTATACTGATAATTCCAGAATACCCAATAAATATTATATCCTTTTGTTTATTCTCTTTGTTAAGATACTATATTTTGGCCAGATGTGGTGGTGGGCATCTGTAATTCCAGTACCTTGGGAGGCTGAGACAGGAAGATCATAGGTTTGAGGCCAGCATGCAGTAACTTAGTAAGTCTGTGTTTCCAAAATAAAGATTAAAAAAAGAGGGCTGGTGGTGTAGTTCAGGTTAGAACTTCCCTGGGTTCAATCCCAGTAAAACACACACATACACACACAATTAAAGTGTGCTTTGCCTAGCAGGTAAGAGATCTTTGTTGGCACAGGTCCAACAAAAAACAGCATTTTCTACTGTTTCATATACATTTTATTTCACATACCTTCCAACCTATCTCTCTATAATTTGTCAGAAGCCCAAGGCAAATAAGCTTATTAGCATATAGACATGACTGACATTTTATAAATTACGTTATTAGTAGTAGTTATGATTGATTTGGTACATACTAGCCAATCCAACTAGGTTGTAAGTGCCTTGAGATCAGGGCTATCTTATTATTAAAGAAATAAAAAACAAAGACAACTTCTGGTTAGCATACTGCTCTATACATAGCAACTGCTTAAACAATGTTGTTTAAATTAACGGGGCCTATGCATTGCTAGGAGTTCGTGCAGAAAGTGGGTCCCTACGCTGGAATATTCTAGAGTCACAGTAGATGAATTCAAAATGAATCACGCTGCTATTTATAATGATAATTACAGCATGGTTTGTAATAGAAAACATTTGGAAACAACCCAAATGTCCATCAAAAAGGAATTGGTACAATTACATACTTGATTACTATGTAGCTAATACAACCAGAAGCAGATCTATAGAAAGGAAGTCCTTCCTACTAAAGTATTGTTAAGAAATATAAAAATGCATTGTGCATATGTAATATGCACACTGTTATTATATTTTAAATAACATTAGTAATATCAATTAGGAAAAATAAAAGAAAAATCTAGAAGACTATGCCCAAACTACTTACACTGGCTATATGTTGGGGCAAAGGTTATTACAATTGGTAATATGTATTTGATTGTGGTCATTTACTTTCATATTATGCATTATGGCATTGTTTAAATTTTTAATATATGCAGGTATATTTAAAAAATAACAAGAAAGTAAGTCATTTTGACTTTTACCCATAATTAAAATGTATGGCTGGGCATGGTGGCGCACACTTGTAATCCTAGTACTTGGGAAGCTGAGACAGGAGGATTGCAAGTTCACGGCCAACCTCAGCAACTTAGTGTGACCATGTTTCAAAAAAAGGAAAAGAAAAGAAAAAAATTGGACCAGGTATGCAGCTCAGATGTAGAATGTTCCTGAGTTCAACTCCCAGTACCACCAAACAAAACAAAATGTATGATGCAGAAACCAACAAGATATCTCACAAAAAAATTATAACCTGAAATTTCAGGATAATAATTTTTCTACCATCACCTGTATTTTTTCCAAGTATATTATTTCCATTTTCTTTGTTGTTTCATTTATATGATTGAGATGCTAACAGTAAAGGCCTTATGATATGTCTTCATTATTTTTATAAAATGAGCATATTTTATTCTTAAAGTATATTGTATATATATTAATAAAATAGGGTAGAGGAAAAGATCTTAAAAACAACTGTATTAACAGCAAATCTTAGAAAATCCATGAACAGATTTGATAGAATTAATGTATAGGAACTACATGGAACTAAACAACTATAAATCTATGTATTATATGAAATTCCAATAGAATTCCTTTGAAACTGATTAAATTTGATCTAGAACAGCCCTTTTTATTTTCTGTTTTGAAACAGAGTCTCACTAGGTTGATGAGAGTCTAGCTAAGCGGCTGAGGTGATCCTCGAACCTGTGATTCTTCTGTCTCAACCTCCTAAGTACTGGGATTACAGGTGTGAGCCACCACACCCATCCTCTCATTGTACTTTGTAGCAGAATATAGGGATCCTGTAGGGAGGATACAAGGAAAACATTAAATTGAGAGATCTGAATATACCAAGAAGATATTTATAACTGTGTAACAGAATATGATGATGTATTAGATGAATTAATAAGAGAATAAAGCAATTATTTATTGTATGGCAAATAAAATGTTGCACAAGGAAAGCGAATTTGGTCATAGTCAACTAAAAGTCACAACTGTAACTAGCATATGTATCATAGTAATGTAAGCATTGTCTGTTGAGCTAATCAAAAACTATTATATGAATTATTATATAATTATTTCTGGAAGATGGGGGCAAAATGTGTGCTGTGCATGTAAGAAAGCGAAAGTCTCAATTTTCATCTAAAACTAAAATATTTAGATAGCAGTAGAAACATGCTGTTTAGAAGTATGGAGAAAAAACCCCAGAGAACCATCTATAAGAGTTTCTAGTGGTCACCGCTGGGAGGCAGGAAGTGGAAAAAGGATCAGAGATGTGAGGCAGGAGACGGGTGTTTTTCATGATAAGCTTTGAAGGAAACGCTGACTTTTTAAACTATAGAGATGTATAATTTCGATAAAATAACATTACATTAAAAGTGATTCTTTGGCATAAAGCAGTATTAAAAGATAGAAGCTGGATGTGGTGGCACACACCTGTAATCCCAGTACTTGGGAGGCTGAGACAGGAGGATCGCAGCTTTGTGGCCAGCCTCAGAATTTAGAGAGGTCCTCTGCAACTTAGTGAGATCCTGTTTCAAAAATTAAAAAATAGCAGGGCATGGTGGCGCACGCTTGTAATCCCAGTACTTGGGAGGCTGAGACTGGAGGATCCGGGTTCTCGGCCAGCCTCAGCTACCTAGTGAGGCACTCCGTAACTTAGTGAGACCCTGTTTCAAAATAAAGAATAGAAAATAGGGCTGGGGGTATAGCTCGGAGGTAGAATGCCCCTGAGTTCAATCCTCAGTACCGCAAAAAAAGAAAAAAAAAATTAAAAAATAAAACCTACAACTGGCTGACATACATCTTTAAATATGGGTCTAAGTAGGTATCTATGTGATTGTTGTAAAATATTCCTTAGTTGTAGTTTTTATTTAAAAGACACATTTGGCTAATTTGTGATAAAAAATAAACAAGCAAAATACCTAAGTCAATCCCTGAATCTGGGTTTAATAGTAAAATTAATTGCTGACTCCACCCTATCACCATTGTTGGCAGCATGCTTACTTTGCGTTAGAGGGTTTCTGTTTGTTTTCTGTGGTCCTAGGAGTTGAACTCCAAGCTACATCTCAAGCTCCCCACTCCCCTTTTTCTATTTTGTTTTGAAACAGGGTCTCACTAGGTTGCTGAGAGTCAAGCTAAATTGCTGAGGCTAGCTTGAAACCTGCGATCCTCTGATCCTACCATCTCAGCCTTCCAAGTACTGGATAACAGGCCTGGGCCAGCAGATCCCGCTTGTGTTACAGGTTTTATGTACATTGTATCAACTAATTCCCACAAGAATCCCTATGACCCCAAGTTTACAGACAGAGAAACTGAGGCTCTGAAAAAGTTAAGAACCAGGACTGGAGAAAGTTCAATTTCTTAACTTTCTAAATCATAGCCTGAAAGCTCAAGTGTAAACAAGTTTGGACCTCCTGTTTATGTACTGTAAGCATGGGTCACATTGAAAGAAAAACACTTACACATGTTGAGAAATAATAATCCTGCAGGAAAAGGTTGAAATATTCATGTGAATGCTGTGTGTAAGCTATTTTGATTGTTTGCCAAAAGTACTGAAATCAATCTGTGTTCAACAGAGTTAAGACTCAGTATCCAGTCCTTAGAGACTGGTTTGCAAACTCATGTTTCCTTTCTGGCAGAAGAGGAACTTCTATAAAAATCCTAAAATATAGTGCTCACAAATAAGCTTCAGGATTATTGGCATTTAGCGGTTCTGTTTTATGTCTTCCGGAATAAAGATCTTAGAGGCCACAAACACTATCCTTCTCAATTCCTTCTGCTAGATAAAATGTGGAAAGTCCTTGTGCTCTGTATGGATTAATATTAGATCCACGTTGACTAAAAGAGTGACGCTATTATATAAAACTGACCCTAAAGTTGTGATTTTCCTAATCCCAATAGGATCTTTGGCTTATTTTCAGAAAGCATATTGTATGTAGACAATAGTCTCCACCAATTAAACTGGCTGAATACACAGTCTACCAAATGTAGTACGTATGCAGAATGAATATCCCCATTAGAATATTTCCTCTTTCAGGAATTCAACATATAGTTATTGTGTGTGTATGTGTGTGTGTGTGTGTGTGTGTGTTCCTGAGAGTTGAACCCAGGGAGATTCTACCTCTGAGTCTCACTCCAGCTCAATTTTATTTTTTGTTTTGAAACGGGGTCTTGCTAGGTTGCTGGCAGTCTTACTAAGTAGCTGAGGCTGGCCTCAAACCTGTTATCCTCCTGTCTCAGCTTCCCAAGTACTGGGATTACAGGTGTGGATCACCGTAGGTGGCTTCAATATACTTATTGAGTTCCCAAAGTAACCAAATTTTGTGCTGCTCCTAAAATAACCAAATTTTGTGCTAAATGGCAAATAGAAATAAGACAGACACAAACCCTACTTTCAGGGAGATTACTTTCTACAGGAGAAATAGACATTTAATTAATGTAATTTTATATTACGTTTACTTATATAGAGACGGAGCACAGGACCCTACTCTCCACTCAGGTTCAAAGCTGTACAACCAGAATACAAAAAACTCTGCATCTTAATATGTAAAAACAAAAACAAGCCAGGTGTTGTGGCACACGCCTGTAATCCCAGTATTTGGGAAGCTGAGACAGGAGGATCACAGGTTCATGGCCAGCCTCAGCTATTGAGTGAGGCCCTCCACAACTTAGTAAGATCCTGTTTCAAAATAAAAAATAAAATAGGGATAGAGTCTAGCTCAGAGGTAGACAGCCCCTGGGTTCAATCCCCAGTACCACACACACACACACGCACGCACGCACGCACGCACGCACGCGCACGCACACACACACACACACAAAATTAAATAAATAAAATAAAAACAAAAAAGTCCCACTATTTCAGAAATGTACATTAATGAGTAACATATAATGCTCATATGCTTTTTCTGGGTTGATGAGCTACAATTTTTTCATCAAGGGGAACTGGGAGACTCTCACAAAAGAATCCATTTTATGAGTCCACAATTTGAAATATAACCAAATAATTGAAGCTTCCCACTTGTATAAAGAAGTGCAGTGTTAAGATAACCAGCGCATATTTTGGCAGAAGGCATCTATAATGGTTTTTAAATTTGAAAGAAATATGAAATTAAGTAACTATTTTTTCCTGTAATTTTATCCATTCCATCCGCAAATACTTATTTAATTTCTATAATGTCCCAGGCTTTGTGCCAAGTAGCAAAGATATAATCACGAACATGCTAAGGTCTTGTTCTTGAAAAGATTATATCTAGTGAGAAAGCAAGCCTGAAAGTCAGGCAGTAACAGAGTGGGGTGGCGCACGAAAAGGACTTTCAACCCAACCCTCCTTTGAGGAAAGGAGGTAGGAGAGTCCCCGAGACACCAAAACGTATGTGAGGCATCGGGCAGTTCAAACCAGAGCTCATGAATAATAAACACAATTGACAGATGAGACAATAGAACTCAGATATTTGGACCTTGAAACTTACATCAAACACTGCATGCTGTTCCCTGAAGAACAAGGGGCGGTGGCTGCTTCTACTAGGAATGGTGACTTGGCTATTGGAGTTTGGATTATTTTCTCTAGTGTTAACATGGCAACCCAAGGATTCTGGGTCCTGAGAACTGGATTCCAAAGCCATGCAAACTGACTCATAAACTTTCAAACTCCAGAAAAAGACACACAAAATCATTCATTTCAGAGTCTAATTGGGAAATATAAAACAGACAAAAGAAAAAGCAATAACTTATTAAGATTAATGTTAACCATTTGCAAGAACCGTAGTGCGCAAAAGGACTGTCTTCTATACCATGAGTCATTTTCTATACTTATAGGGGTGGAAAAACGATATTATTTTTATCATGATATAAAACTTGTGGTAGGCATGGTGCTGTGCACCTGTAATCCTGCTACTCCGGAGGCCGCGGCAGGATTGCCAGTTGCAGACCAGCCTGGGTAACTTAGTGAAACACTTTTCAGAAAAAAAAAAAAAAAAGAGACATAAAGCTTGCTGTATTCTATGAGTTAGACTTACTCTAGGAGGATCATTTTCTCTGCTCTTTTAAAATGGAAAGTGGAGCCAGGCATGGTAGCACGTGCCTGTGATCCCAGTACTTGGGAGGCTGAGACAGGAGGATTGCAGGTTTACAGGCAGTCTCAGCTACTTAAAGAGATCTCTGCAATTTATTGAGACCCTATTTCAAAATAATAACAAAAAAAATAGGGCTGCGGGAATATCTCAGAGGTAGAATGCTCCTGGGTTCAATACCCAGTACCACAAGATTAAAAAAAAGGGTGTGTGTGTGTATATATATACATACATACATACATGGTGCTAGGGATTGAACCTCTGAGATATTTTACCATCCTCAGCCCTATTTTATCTTTTATTTGGAAATAGGGTTTTGCTAAGTGCTGAGAGTCTCAATAAGTTGCCGAGGATGGCCATGAACCTGTGATCCTCCTGTCTCGGCCTCCCAAAGACTATGATTATAGGCGTGGCCACCATAACCGGTTTATCTTCCAAAAAAAAATTGGTATTGGGGATTGAACTTAGAGCCATTTTACCTCTGAGCTACACCCCTAGCCCTATTACTTTTATTTTGAAACAAGTTCTCACTAGGTTGCTGAGAGTCTCACTAAGTTGCTGAAGCAATTCTTGAACCTTCAATATTCTGATTCAGTCTCCCAAGTACTAGAATTACAGGTGTGCACCACTATGCCCGAATATCTTCAATATTTTGAGAGAAAAATGCATCAGGTTTTCGGTGGTGCATGCCTTCCAGCAAATAATGGCAGGAGTCCTAAGATAAAATTTGAACTCTCAACTTTATTTGTTTTTCTTCACAAATAATTTCTATCTAGAGATGCGAGGATGAAAAGCAAAATAAAACAAAACCTTCACTATAACAAGTCAAAATGACAGATGAGAAAGTAAATGCAAAGATGAAATGCAAATATAAAGATTATTATTCACCCGAGAATGAAGCTGTTTCAGAACGGCTTGCTTCGGTGACATTACAATAGTGAGGTCACAAGTCTTTGCTTCTTGTCTACAAAGAAGACCTATATGTATTTTGATGCATTCTTTTCTTTTTTTTTTTTTTGCGGTACTGGGGATTGAACTCAGAGGCATTCTACCTCCGAGCTATACCCCCAGCCCTATTTTTTATTCTTTATTTTGAAACCGAGTCTCACTAAGTTGCAGAGTGCCTCACTAGGTAGCAGAGGCTGGCCGCGAACCCGGATCCTCCGGTCTCAGCCTCCCGAATGCTGGGATTACAAGCGTGCGCCACCACGCCCGGCTGTATTTTGATGCATTCTAATGTAAATACTGGTGGTACAAAAAAAGAGTCTCATTCTTTTTTTTTTTTTTGTGGTATTGAGGATTGAACCTAGGGCATTCTACCTCTGAGCAACATCCCTAGCCTTATTATTTCTTCTCTATTTTGAAACAGCATCTCACTAAGATGAGGAGGGCCTCACTAAGTAGTTGAGGCTGGCCTTGAGCCTGTACTCCTCCTGTCTCAGCCTCCCAAGTATTGAGAGTACAAGTATGTGCCACCATGCTCAGCTAAAGAGCCTCATTCTTTTTTTTTTTTTCAGTACTGGTGATGGAAGCCAGGGGCATTCTACCTCTGAACTACACCACAGCCCTAATTTCATTCTTTATTTTGAAACAGGGTCTTGCTAAGTTGCAGAGGGCCTCACAAGTTGCCGAGGCTGGCCGTGAACCTGCGATCCTCCTGTCTCAGCCTCCCAAGTACTGGAATTGCAATTGTGTGCACCATGCTTGGCTGTGTTCAGATTCTTGACCCAAACTACATTGCCAAAACTCAGCACCAGCAGTCTCCAGAGGGCTAAGATGTGGACTGAGTCTATGTGCCCAACTGCTAGCTGGGCAGAGGAAATGAGCACAAAGAGGAAGTAGAGTGTATGGCCGCTCCCTTGAATTACAAAAGAAGACAGTTGCTCCTTAAATTTTAAATGTGTTAATTGATAAGGAAAAAAAAAAAAAAAAACCAAAACAGAAAAAGAATCTAAGAATTAAAATAAGTTCAAGAAGGAAAAGAGGAGCCGGGTTGGTGGTGCACACCTGTAATACCAGTACTGGAGAGGCTGAGACCAGAGGATCTTGGGTGTGAGGACAGCCTCAGCAATGTAGTGAGACTCTCAGCAACCTAGTGAGAGCCTATCTCAAAACAAAACAAACAACAACAAAGAAACAAATGAAAACAAACAAAAACACTGGGCTGTAGCTTGGAGATGGAATGCCCCTGAATTCAATTCCTAGTAACAACAACAACAAAAAGCCTGAAAGGAGTAGAAAGGTGCAGAAGGTGATTCTGTGAATGATGATCCCTTGGTTTGACAGTATTCATCTATCTTCAGGGGCCTCCTAAGTCCAAAATGGACATAAATCTTGTGAAAATGTGCGACATCTCTTTCCTTTAGTGTGAAGAACAAGAATGTGGAATTGATCTCATCTATGCCTAATTGCCACTTACCAAAAATAATCAAGAGTGAAACAAGTGATTCAAAGGCGTAGACACAGTCTGCACAGGCCTGTAGCCTCAGTTTTTTTAAGAGGAAATTTTTTTTTTGGTGGTGGTGGTAATGGGGATTGAACATAGGGGCGTCACACCCCCAGCCCTATTTTTAATTCTTTATTTTGAAACAAGGTTTTACCAAATTGTGGAGGGCTTCACTAAGTAGCTGAGGCTGGTTTGAACCCGTGATCCTCCTGTCTCAGCTTTCCAAGTAGTGGGATTACAAGTGTGCGCCACCACGCCCAGCAAAAGGAGGAAATTCTTGAACAACACGCACAACATAGGATTGGCATTTTAAACAGCAGTTACTAGAGAGTACACACATAACTTAGAACTCAATCCCATTTCCTGTGTAACTTTTGATTACCGAATGAAATAGACAGGGAATGAGTGTACAAAGTAGACAGCACGGAGTTCCAGGAAATAATACCATGCTGTAATTAGCAAGCAGAGAGCTAGGCTCTGCACCCAGGGGCCCCACACGCTAGCCCTGTGATTTGGGGCCTATTGTTTCTGATAAAGTTAGGACAATACTATCTGCTATGCTAGTCTTAAGGACAAAATTTTAAAACATGCATGTCAAGGATCTTTATAACATGCAATAAAATGTAATGTGCTATCAGTAAGTAAAGGCATTGTGAAACCAATAAAGGTATGATTATATTACAAATAAGTGAATTTGTTTTTAAAGCCTATTAAACCTATGAATGGGATAGAAAATTAGGAAGACTTCCCAGTGTTTATACTAATCATTTCTTTCTTAAGACACACAGATGATCTTTCTTCATGTATTTTCTTCTTGCTGTCCACCCACGCCCACACCCACGCCCCAGCCTTCTCTATCATGCGACTTGATTTCCTCATGCTCTGGTTACAAATGAAGCTATCTTTTCTCATAAACTCTTCTCCCATTCCACCTTTTCCCCTCAATAAACCTGTCCTATAGAATTTCTTTTTCTCCATAGTAAAATTAGTCACTTTAAAAAAGTAGCACTATAAGCCAGACGTGGTGGCGCACACTTGTAATCCCAGTACTTGGGAGGCTGAGACAGGAGGATTGCAGGTTCAAGGCCAGCCTCAGCTACTTAGTGAGGTAGACCCTCTGCAACTTAGTGAGACCCTGTTTCAAAATAAAGAAAAAAAAAGAAAATAGGGCTCGGGGTATAGCTCAGAGGTAGAATGCCCCTAGTACTACAAAAAACAAAAAACAAAACAAAACAAAAACAAAAACAAAATACTATCACTATAGAAAACTTTATCCTCCATTTGCAGACTGACTAACTTCTCAGTAGTACCCCTATGTCTTGTACTTATTTTTACTATAAAGCTTTGGTCAGATCAGAATAAATAAATGAAGACTAAACCGTTTTTGTGTGTGCATTCCCTCCTTGGGATACACAGAAAGAAACTGCACTGCTATCCTGCCATTAGATCAGTTAGCCATCTCCAACATGTGGATGATACAACTTCCACTATCAAGAGAGAGAAAAGAGAAGAGAAGAGATGAGATGAGATACGAGGGGGAAAAATACTCCCTGTCCTGGAATCACCATCTCACCCCCTCTGCTGACAACGGGGACCAGGAAGTGCCAGCCACCTCTACGGTTGGCATTAGCTGGGATCCAGTGGGGAGTTCCAACAGAGCGAGGAGCAATAAGTAAACCAAAATAGCACTGAAAAGAAGACTCAAGCCGGGAGTGGTGGCACACGCTTGTAATCCCGTACTTGGGAG
This sequence comes from Graphiurus murinus, assembly GCA_004027655.1. Lineage (NCBI taxonomy): Eukaryota > Metazoa > Chordata > Mammalia > Rodentia > Gliridae > Graphiurus > Graphiurus murinus. The sequence goes on along the minus strand of PVLC010000954.1, from coordinate 153,426 downwards.
GCTAAGACTGGAGGATCTGCATTCGCAGCCAGCCTCAGCTACTTAGTGAGGCCCTCGGCAACTTAGTGAGACCCTGTTTCAAGATAAAGAATAAAAAATAAGACTAAGGGTATAGCTCAGAGGTAGAATACCCCTGGGTTCCATCCCCAGTACGGCAAAAAAAAAAAAAAAAAAAAAAAAAGACTCAAAAGTGAAATTGTCAGTGAATGTATCACCCATAAAGGAGGACAGAAGTCACACATTAAAGCTAAAAAGGGCAATGCCCTGGTAAAGTAGAAGACTGAAATAGGATCAGTAGTGGCAGATCTAACATTCACAATATTCAGGATGTAATAGTATCACTTGTCATATCAAGAACCAGGAAAACCACAACTTGAATGCGAAAAGACATTCAACTGATGCCAATTTCAAGATGAATCAGAAGTTGGAACTATCTGACAAAGATTTTTAAACAAGGTTCCATAAAAGACAGAGACTGGCAGAGTGGATAAAAATACATTGCAAAATAATATGCTGACTATAAGAAACTCAATTCAAATATTAGGTTTAAGTAGGATGAAAGTAAAAGCATGGAAAAAAGATATATCATGCAAACTTGAATTTACAAAAGCATGAGTAGTTATAACAATATTAGATAAAGCAGACTTCGGAAAAAAGAAAATTCCTAGGGACAGAGAAGGATGTTACACAATGATAAAAGGATCAATCCACCAAGTGGATATAATAATCCTAAATGCGTGCATCAAATAAGAGCTTTAAACACACAAAACAAAAACCAATATAGCTAAAAGGAGAAATACATAAATCTACAGTTATACTTGGGGAATTTAATATTACATTCTCAGCAATTAATAGGATCAGGACAAAAAATTAACCAAGATAAAAAATTAAATAACACTATCAACCAACAGGGTCTACTTTATAGAACACTCCTTACAAGAGCAGAACACATGTTCTTCTAGAGTGTCATAGAACATTCACCAAGATAAATCATATCCTGCGATAGAAAGCAAACTGCAAGTCTAAAACAACTAAAAATTATGAAGAATGTGTTTTCTCATCATAATGAAATTGAATTAGAAATCAGTAACAAACAACACAAGGGAATCTTCAAACACTTAGAAATTAACACTTTTTTTTTTTTTTGCGGTACTGGGGATTGAACTCAGGGGTATTCTACCTCCGAGCTATACCCCCAGCCCTAGTTTTTATTCTTTATTTTGAAACAGGGTCTCACTAAGTTGCGGAGTGCCTCACTAGGTAGCTGAGGCTGGCCTTGAAATGCTGGGATTACAAGTGCGCCACCACGCCCAGCTAGAAATTAACACTTCTAAATAATGCATGGTTTAAAGAAGAGGTCAGAAAGGAAATTAAAAGAATATAGACCTGAATGAAAATGATTAATACAAGCCGGGCGTGGTGGCGCACGCTTGTAATCCCAGCATTCGGGAGGCTGAGACCGGAGGATCCGGGTTCGCGGCCAGCCTCAGCTAACTAGTGAGGCCCTCCGCAACTTAGTGAGACTCGGTTTCAAAATAAAGAATAAAAAATAGGGCTGGGGGTATAGCTAGCTCGGAGGTAGAACGCCCCTGAGTTCAACCCCCAGTGCCGCAAAAAAAAAAAAAAAAAAAAAAAAGAAAATGATTAATACAGTATGTCAAAATATGTGGGATGAGGCTGGACGTGGTGGCAGATGCCTGTAACCCCAGTACTTGGGAGGCTGAGTGTTGGGGTCTATGGGGATAAAGAAAATACATCCCGACAGCAGGGAACAGACTTTATTTAGGAATAAAACCTGAAAGGAGGCATCTGACTGGGGAGAGAGCCCACAAGAGTCAGGAGCCCGCTTCCTTACAGGCTAGGAGCTTTTTATGGGGCAAGAAAGTGGGGTGTGGGTACAGGAGTCGTCGTGTAAGCCACTGGTTGGAGCTAGTGGCCAGGACATCTTGGGGCAGGGCAAAGGTCAGGGGGATTTTCTCTTTCTTTGTTCCCAGTCCTTCAGTGGCATGACCTCATGGCCAGATCTCACAGTCAGACCTCACAGTGCCACACTGACACAAGAGGATCACAGGCCCAAAGCCAGCCTCAGCCACTTAGCAAAGTCTTCCACAGTTAGCAAGACCCTGCTTCAAAATAAAAAGTTAAATAGGGATGGGAGTGTAACACAGAGGTAGAATGCCCCCTGGGTTCAGTCCCCAGCACCACAAACACAAACACACACACACACACACACACACACACACACACACACACATATATACACGCAAAAAGGGAGGGGAATGATGCAGCTAAAGCAGCTCAAAGAGGAAAATGCATAGTATTAAATGCATACATTAGAAAGAATGAAGGTCTCAAAGAATAGCAAATTAACCCAAAGTAAGTAGTAGAGAGGACATAATAAAATAAAAGCAGAAATCTATGAAGTGGGAAACAGAAAAATGGCACTAAAAACTGACTCTTTGGGGTAAAAACACTAAAATCAATAAACCTCAATTAAAACTGACAAAAATAAAGAGACAATGATAAATATTTTTCTCAAAAAATTAAAAATAGAGAAGCTAGGCATGGTGGTGCATGCTTGTAATCATAGTACTTGGGAGGCTGAGACCGGAGGATCTGGGTCCACGGCCAGCCTCAGCTACTTGGTGAGGCTCTCCGCAACTTAGTGAGACCCTGTTTTAAAATAAAGAATAAAAAATAGGGCTGGGGGTGTAGCTCAGAGGTAGAATGCCCCCAGGTTCCATCCCCAGGACCACACACACACACACACACACACACACACACACACACACACACAAAGAATAAAAATAGGTCTGGGGGTGTAGCTTGGAGGTAGAGTACCCAGGGGTTCCATCCCACACATACAAACAAAAATTAAAAATAGAGCAACTATATGATCCAGCAATTCACTTCTGAATATTTACTCAAAAGAACTAAAATTAGGATCCTGAAGAGATTAGCACTCCCACCATCATTGTGACACTGTTCACAATAGCTAAGACGTGAAAAAGACTAAGGTTAATAAAAAAAAGTGATGTGCGCATTCACACACACACACATACACACACTGCGATATTTTTTTACCATAAAAAAATAGGAAAATCTTGCCAGGTACACCAGCACATTCCTATAATCCCAGTACTTGGGAGGCTGAGGCAGGAAGACTACAGGTTGACAGCCAGCTTGGCAAATTTATAAAAGACTCTGCCTCAAAAAAAAAAAAAAAAAAAAAAAAAGCTGAGGATGTAACTCAGTAGTAGAGCATCACTGAGTTCAGTTCCCAGTAAAAAAATTAAGTAAATTTAAAAAGCTGGGTGTGGTGGTGTACACATTAAACCCCAGTACTTGGGAGGCTGAGATAAGAGGATCTCAGGTTTGAGGACAACCTCAGCAATGTAGCAAGACTCAGCAACTTAGTGAGACCCTGTTACAAAAAGTAAAAAGGGCTGGGGGTATAGCTCAGAGGTAGAATGTCTTTGGATTCGATTCACAGTACCATCAAAAAACAAAGACATAATAAAACAAACAAAAAAAACTACAATGAGATATTACTACACACCAATTAGAGTGGGTAAAATAAAAAATGACAACACTAATTGCTGGTGAAGATATGGAGAAACTAGATCTTTCCTACATTTCTTTTACCTGTAAAATGGTACAGCTACTCTGAAAAAAAGTACTGGGATTACAGGCATGCACCACTGTGCCTAGCCATATGACAATTTTTTTTTTTTTTTCGGTTCTGGGGATTGAACTCAGGGGCATTCTACCTCCGAGCTACACCCCCAGCCCTATTTTTTATTCTCTTTATTTTGAAACCGGGTCTCACTAAATTGCGGAGGGCCTCACTAGGTAGCTGAGGCTGGCCGCGAATCCAGATCCTCCAGTCTCAGCCTCCCGAATGCTGGGATTACAAGCGTGAGCCCCCATGCCAGACTCATATGACAATTTTAACAGCTTTTTTTCTAACAGAAAAGAAAGTATAGGGAGTATGGATTAGGAAGAGAAAATGATTGTGAAAAGAAAAGCATGTGTTATTTATCTGTAGCTAATGCTTGTTTCATTTTACAAGGAACAGAGATACTTATATCACTTTATATATAAGCATATATAATATTAAATATTATTTTTGAATTTTTATTATAGAAAACATTAAGCAAAGTAAACAGAAGAGTACAGTGAACTGCCTTATACCCCATTTTAGTAATCCTTGTCTCATGGCCCACCCATTTTTCACCTCACCTCATTGTTTCCAAGTGAATCTTAGGTATATTATTTCATCCATAAATATTTAGAGTATGGGGGGGGGGCTGGGATTGAACCCAGGGGCATTCTGTGTCTGAGCTATACCCTTAGCCCTTCTTATTTTTTGTTTAGAAACAAGGTCTTGCTAGGTTGCTGAGAATCTCAGTGTTGCTGGGGCTGGTCTTAAACCTGGGATCCTACTGTCTCAGCCTCCCAAGTACTGGGATTACAAGCATGCACCACCATGCCGGCTCAGAATGTATGTTTAAAGATACAGACTGTGGCTCAGTGACAGAGAGCTTGCCTAGAATGCACAAGAAGGCCCTGAGTTGGACCTCTCTGCACCACACGTATGTACCCACAAAGACTTGAACTTTTAGGTTAAAATTTCACACTTCCCAGATCGACCTATACATTTTTATTCTATTTTTTGATGAGTCTAAATTATGTCCAAATATTAAAGCTCGTTGATCTGTCCGAATTTTATTTTAATAGCAATAACTCAATACATTTTAAAAATTAAACTTAGAAGTTTTAAGGAATTAAAAAAAATTAAATTCAAGATAAGAAGCTGGGCATAGTGGCGCACGCTTGTAATCCCAGCATTTGGGAGGCTGAGACCGGAGGATCCAGGTTCACGGCCAGCCTCAGCTGCTTAGTGAGGCCCTCCGCAACTTAGTGAGACCCCGTTTCAAAATAAAGAATAAAAAATAGGGCTGGGGGTGTAGCTTGGAGGTAGAATGCCCCTGAGTTCAATTCCCAGTACCGCAAAAAAAAAAATTCAAGATAAGAGGAGTAAATAACAAGATAGCAAATACTAAAAACCAATAGCAGCAATGTTGATTAGGTATCCTACAAATGTGTCAACTAACCAAATTTAGGGAAAGAGGGGGGCATGATTTCATTTCTGTCGCGCGCGCGTGTGTGTGTGTTACTACGGATTGAACCTGGTGCGTTCTACTCTCAGCCCTATTTTATCTTTTATTTTGAAACAGGGTCTCACTGAGTTGCTGAGGGCCTCACTAAATTGCTGGGGCTGGCTTCCAATCTGTGTTCCTCTTGTCTCAGCCTCTTAAGTCCTGGGATTACAGGTGTGCACCACTACCCCTGGCTCACCTTGTTTTAAAAGAATTGGGAGCTTGGATTTTTTTTTTTTTTCTTGTGGTACTGGAGGCTGAAACCAGGGGCATTCTACCCCCTAGCTATACTCATAGCCCACCCCACCCCACCTGGTTTTTGTTTGCTTTGTTTTGTTTTGAAACAGGGTTTCACTAGGTTGCTGAGCGTCTCACTAAATTGTAATTCTCCTGTCTCAGCCTCCCAAATACTAGGATTATAGTCCTGTATCTCCATGCCCAGCTAGATTGCTTTTTCATGATAGCTTTCTCACTGGAAACACCGATATTACCCTAATACCAAAGCTGTCTGCTTTCTGAGCTCAGGAAGTCACATAATCCCTCCAATTCTGAAGTCCTCTGATTCCAAGGTAATTTCAAATGAGGAAGCAAGTATTTGGCCAAAAAAAAAAAAAAAAACAGAAATAATGGTAAGCAAACAAATGAAAGCTCATGAAAGGGTTCTGTCAGCATGGTTTAGTAGACTTCCTTAATAAAAACCATATTAAAACCTGCGAGAGTAGATGGAAATGTTTTTTAGAAAGGCAGAAGCAAGCCAGGCATGGTGGCACACATCTATAATCCCAGTACTTGGGAGGCTGAGACAGGAGGATGGCAGGTTCAAGGACAGCCTCAGCAACTCAAGCAAGGCCCTCCACAACTTATTGAGACCCTGTTTCAAAATAAAAAATAAAATAAGGTTGGAGGTGTGCTTGGGGGCAGAATGTCTCTCAGTTTAATCTCCAGTACTACCAAAAAACAACAACAAAAAAAAAAAAAAAAAGAAAAGAAAAATACATGGCAATTAGAACTTTTTGATCTTTGTTTTTAATCATGTGCACAGTCCTATCTCAACTCACATTTGAAACTAATGAAAAGCATGTTTCAAGATAGTTTCTTCTTAGCCGGGCATGGTGGCGCACGCTTGTAATCCCAGCATTCGGGAGGCTGAGACCGGAGGATCCGGGTTCGCAGCCAGCCTCAGCTACCTAGTGAGGCACTCTGCAACTTAGTGAGACTCGGTTTCAAAATAAAGAATAAAAAAAAAATAGGGCTGGTGGTGTAGCTCGGAGGTAGAATGCCCCTGAGTTCAATCCCCAGTACCGCAAAAAAAAAAAAAAAAAAAAAAAAAGGATAGTTTCTTCTTAACTATAAAATAAATCATGATCAATTTATACTATTATTTATATTAATGTTAATATTCTTACGGCTTTTAAAATAATAGTACTTCAGTTTCCCACATTTAACACTACTTCAATTTCAGCCATGCATTTTCACAGTTTATAGCCTCCTGTACATTTATACTTTTTTTTTCCCCCTTTATTTGATCCCTCAGTACAGGTCTTCAATCGTCTTCCTCTTGTTAATACCTGTCCACCCTTTCACCTTGTCAAGGATAACTAGAAGTTTAATCCGTTTTTCCAAGGTGTTAGCCAGTTAAGTATCACTAGCAAATTTCATAAGCTTTAGTACACTCGCTCACCTGATCATTCAATAAAATGTTTAAAGTCCACCTTTACCAAGCCATATCTATTTTTTGGAAGCAGCTTCTATAAATATAAGAAGGAAAATCTATATTCTAGGATCAGATTGAGATAGAAGCTTAAAAATTAAGACAAGATAGATTAAGGAGGTTGAAATACAGCCTTCAGAATAATGAACAGGATTGGGAGACTGAGACAGAAGGGTCCCAAGTTCAAAGCCAGCCTCAACAATTTAGCAAGAACCTGCTTCCAAATAAAAAAATAAAAAAGGGCTGTGGGTATACCTCAGAGTTAGAACGTTCCTGAGTTCGATTCCCAGGAAAACACACACACACACACACACACACACACACACACACACCAATACCAACAACAACAAACAAAAAGAGAATAATGAACAAGAGATATTCATTAATTAAGTGACTAGTAACTGGCTACTTTATTTTTATTTTTATTTTTGTGGTACTGGGGATTGAACTCAGAGGCATTCTACCTCCGAGCTACACCCCCAGCCCTATTTTTTTTTATTCTTTTTATTTTGAAACCGAGTCTCACTAAGTTGTGGAGCGCCTCACTAGGTAGCTGAGGCTGGCCTCGAACCCGGATCCTCCGGTCTCAGCCTCCCGAATGCTGGGATTACAAGCGTGCGCCACCACGCCTGGCTGTAACTGGCTACTTTAGACAAGTCCAACATTTCTTCTTTTTTAGTGAAGATCTTTAAGGGCTTATAACCATGAAGTTTGAATGCAAAACTTGAACAATAACAACAAAAATTCCAGCATAGCTTAGAAATATAAGAGGAAGGCAGACTGATGATAGTCTAAGGGAAGTGTATCAGGATCTGGGCCAGAGCAGAAGACCAGAGAACCAGTGTGTGTGCAGGGAAATAGATTAAAAAAAAAAAAAGAAAAGAAAAAGAAAAAAGAGAGAGAGAAAGAAAGAGTGCAATATAACTATCCTAATTACTTTTTTTTTTTTTTCAGTACTGGGGATTGAACCCAAGGGTATTCTACCTCCAAGCTATACCACCAGTCCTATTTTTTATTCTTTATTTTGAAACAGGGTCTCACTAAGTTGCGGAGTGCCTCACTAGGTAGCTGAGGCTGGCCGCGAACCTGGATCCTCCAGTCTCAGCCTCCCGAATGCTGGGATTTCAAGCATGCGCCACCAAGCCCGGCTAATTTTTATCTTCTAATTACTTATATGTTCTTTCTATTGACAATTTTTCCAAAGAATACATTTACGTGTATAGATGTTAAAACGTATACATGAAGAGCTGTGTTGGGTCAGGGACTGCCCACTGCTTTAATGGAAAGAAAAGAGAGAATCAAGGGAAATGGAGGAGGTCTTAGCTTCCACATCTGCATTTTCTAAGCCTTTGTATTGGGAATTTCCCGACTTGAGACCGAAAAGGAACTGATTCTTATAATATCTGCAAACATGGAATCTATTATTTCAAAGTGACATCTATTCATTTATTTATTTATTTACTTACTTTTGTGATACTAGAGATTGAACTCAGGGGCATTCTACCTCTGAACTACTCCTCGGCCTTGCTTTACTTTTTGTTTTGAAACAGGGTCTCACTAGGTTGTTGAGAGTCTCACTATATCGCTGAGGCTGTCCTCAAACCTGCATCCTCCTGTCTCAGCCTCCCAAGTACTGAGATTATAGGCATGCACCACCATGCCTGGCTTCATCATTCCTTTTCAAATGCAGAGTAAAATAGTGTCTGAGTGCCTACAACATTATAGAACAGACTATTAATAAATTAGTATTCTATAGAAAATACAAAATATTATCTGGGGCCATCTTTTAGAAAGAACAAATCATTTAACCTTAATCTAAGGATTATGAAGTAACTTTTAAACAAAATACGGAATTTGATTTCCCTGTGTTATTAGCACTCAAAATACACAGATTGAATAATTACAAGAACCATGAACTCAATGGGTCTAACTAGTAGTCTATATAATTATACCATGTAGCTATGTATTCAGGAGGCAAATGCATTTGTGATTTGTGAGTGTGTGTATGTGTGTGAGGAGAGAGAGAGAGAGAGAGAGAGAGAGAGAGAGAGAGAGAGAGAGAGAGAGAGAGAGGCAGAGAGGAGAAAGAGAAAGAGACTGGGAATTAAACTCAAGGGTATTCTACCCCAGAGCTATGCCCTCAGCCCTTTTTATTTTTTATTTTGAAAAAAGGTCTCACTAAGTTGTGGAGCATCTCACAAGGTTGCTGAGGCTGGTCTTGAACCTGTGATCCTCCTGTCTCAGCTTCCCAAGTACTGGGATTACAGGTGTGTGCCACCACGCCTGGCTAGGCAAATGTAGGTAAAAGCTAAAGCAAAGAGATCGTCTATACACAGCTAAAAGAATGACACATTTAGATAGGATGAAATGACAGAATTTAGTCTTTCTTCATATCCTTGAAATAATGTAAGTTGTTTTCTGTTCTTTTGTTTTTCCTTTGTTTCTGGGGATTTAACCCAGGGACATTCTACCTCTGAACTACACCCTCAGACCTTTTTGTTTTTTATTTTGATACAGTATCTCACTAAGTTGCTGAGACCTTTGCTAAGTTGAACTTGGGATTCTCCTGTCTCAGCCTCCCAAGTACCCGGAATACAGGCATGGGCCACTATGCCCAGATTTGCAAGGTATTTTCTAATTCTAACTAGTCTATCTGTAGTACTTCTACTAAGCATCAATATTATGCATCCCACACTGAAGCAGTTCAACATAAGCTTCCTCAACCTTCCTCCATTTCACCTTAAATTTCTCTCAGTACTCAACTGTCTTCATCCCTTGGCCCTCTTTTCAGGCTCATCACCTCACACAACTACAAGGACAACTGGCCTCTTAATTCTTAATCCTCTGATCTCATTTCATTAATTCACTCTCTCTCTTTTTTTTTTTGCGGTACTGGGGATTGAACTCAGGGGCATTCTACCTCCGAGCTATACCCTCAGCCCTATTTTGTATTCCTTATTTTGAAACAGGGTCTCACTAAGTTGTGGAGGGCCTCACTGAGTAGCTGAGGCTGGCTGCAAACTCCGGTCTCAGCCTCCCATGTACTGGGATTACAAGTGTGTGCCACCATGCCTGGCAACCCTCTCATTTTTCTTAGATTCTCAGTTGCTTTCCCTTTATCAACCCTCTTTTTCTTCTTATATTTTGGTACTGAGGATTGAATCCAGGGGAGTCCTACTTCCAGGCTATACCTACAGCCCTATTTTATTTTTTATTTTGAAACAAGGTCTCACCACATAGCTGGGGATTTTGCTAAATTGCTGAGGCTGGCCTTGAACCTGCAATCCTTGTATCTCAGCCTCCCAAATACTGGGATTACAGCTGTGTGCCACCACTCCCAGTCCTTCCTTTCTGGCCTACTGTATGCTCAAGGTATTTTTTTTTTTCGGTCCTGAGGATTGAACTCAGGGGCATTCTACCTCTGAGCTATACCCCCAGCCCTTTTTATTCTTTATTTTGAAACAGGGTCTCACTAAGTTGCGTAGGGCCTCACTAGGTAGCTGAGGCTGGCCGCGAACCCGGATCCTCCAGTTTCAGCCTTCCAAATGCTGAGATTACAAGCGTGTGCCACCACGTCCGGCTTCAAGGTATCATTATTGAAGGAAAGAGGGTGACCCTTCCCTGATAGGAAGCTGTTCTGGAGCTAACAGGCTCACCAGTTCCAACTTCATCTCAAATCCCGCAGGACTTTTCTCAGGTCATACCTCCTTACGCTCTCCTGTTCCTTCCTCCGCGTGATGCCGTGAGTTCCTGCCTCACCACCTCTGCTGGCCGGTCCGCCTTCCTCTCCCAGGCACCCGGGGTCCTGGCTGGGCCTCTTCCCTCTCGACTTTCCATTCATCCGATTCGCTCTGGGGCTTTGGGCTCCCAAGCTGCTAATGCCCTGGGTAAATCTCTCCCAAGCTGCTTTCCTGCTGCGGCTGCGCTAGCTCTGGAACCGGAGTACAGTGGAGTTTCTCATCCCCAATCTCTTTCTTCCTTCAAGTCATTCTACAAACTCTCCCGGGAGCAGTCTTTCAAAGGCCCTGGTGGCATCAGTCTCTTCCTTTCAAATACCTTAAATGGCTCCCCACTATCTCCTGTTCAAAGTTCAAACCTCTTGGAATGCGATTCAAAGGCCTTTGATTTCTCACTGTCCCTAAGTATCCTACACTGTTCAGAATGTCTGAACCAGGCTAAAAAAGACGCTGGTTGTGTCTCACCCACCTGCTGAAAAGCTAGCCAGCATCCAAGCCCCTGTTTGGACTTCACCTCCAAGTCCCCCATCTCCAAGGGATGGAATTAACCCCTTCCATTCATATGTAGAAAGTGCCTTCAACTTCTTGATGATACTCATGTCCCTATGCCATGATTTTAAAGGACACCAATGTTTCCTTTTTTTGGGGGGAATTAAATCCAAGGGCGTTCTATCTCTGAACTATATCTCAGCCCTATTTTAATCATTTGTTTATTTAAATACTGAGGATTAAATCCAAGGGCATTCCACCTTCGAGCTTTGTCCCCGGCCCTTTTTAGTTTTTTATATTGAAATAGAAGCTTGCTAAATTGCTGAGGCTGGCCTCCAACCTGTGACCCTCCTGTCTCAGCCTCTCAAGTCCTGGGATTACAGGTGTATACTACCATGCCTGGCTTATTTTATTTTTTGAAACAGAGTCTTGCTAAGTTGCTGAGGGTCTGGCTAAGTTGCTGAGGCTGGCCTCCAACCTGTGATCCTCCTGTCTCAGCCTCTCAAGTACTAGGATTACAGGATGTGCCATTGTGCCCAGCTAGACACAGATATTTCTTAATTTCATAATTGAACGTGACTAGGAGTAGGGGTACCTTCGAAGTAGTAGGCAATGCTAAATTCAGACTGCTCATCTTAGAATTAAAGACTACTTGTCCAGCATCTGAGCTTAAGTTTGCCCCTCTTATTTCCGAAGAAAAGATCTAAGGAAACAAATCTGCTAAATGAACAGTATTGCATGCCCATGTGTGTGGAGGAAGGGGTGCTGAACAAATGACTCCAAAGAACTCACTTACAGGTGTTTTGATTTCAATGATTTCACAAAAATAATTATGAGCAAGACATATACCCAAGAGAACTAAAAATATATGTTCATACAAAAACTTGCATGTGGTTGTTCACAGAAGCATTATTCATAATTGCCAAAGAGTAGAAATGACCCAAATATCCATCAACTGGTGAATAAATAGAACATGGTACATCCATATGATGGAATATTACTTGGCAGTAAAAAGGAATAAAGTCCTGACACATGCTACCACATGGATGAATGTGGGTAACATGAGAGGCAGCATAGCACGATTATGAACACAAGCACAGAACTGAGCTTAGGTCTAGGTTCTGCCACTGACTTTGGGCCAATACCTAACCTCTGTGAACATCGGGGTATATCTCTGTAAGGTGTGTGTATGTGTATGTGCATGTGTATGTGTGTGTGTGTGTGTGTGTGTGTGTGTGTATGTGTGTGTGTGTGTGTGTGTGTGTATGTGTGTGTGTGTGTGTGTGTGTGTGTGTAGAAGGGAGCCATAAAGGTTCATTTCTCCCAAGTACTGGGATTGCAGGTGTGCGTCCCCACACCTGGCTCCCAGGGTACTTTCTAAATGCCTCTGTTCTTATCACATTGATTCCAGTATCTATACACGGTCTTGTGTGCTGTTTTATCTCATGTATGATCATTTTCTGTTGGGATTATGAGTGAGATGGAATATCGCAAAACAAGAGAGAACTATTTCCACTCCCTGGGATCTCCCTTTAGAAGGTTGGCCAACCGCATGCTTTCCACGTCATCTCATTCCGTCCCCGCCACAGTCCAGCGAGGAAGGCCCGATGATTAATTCCCATTTTACAGTTGAAGAAACTGAGATTTCTGGGAGGTCCACGAGATTTGTGTGAGGTCACCAAACCAGCATGCGGTAGATAAGTCCATCAGCTGAGCTCCTGTAAATCAGCATGGTGCCAACCCACTTACATGTGACCAAAACCACAAGTGAGAGAGACAGGGAGCTGCCCATGTGGCTCCCGGTGCACGTCAGGAAGGGCTTCAGTCCTGAGAAGTGCGTGCGTCAGTGACACAAAGGACAGATCCCTTGGCTGCACGAACTGCAGACCCTGCCCTGCATTCAGCTCCAGAAGGGAGGCGGGGACTGCCACCAACTGGCAGTGTGACTATCCTCTTTCAGCAGGACAGCTTATATCACATTACGCTCTGATGGTACTGACAGAATCTCAGGGTTTTCTCAATTTAGCCACACTGAAAAAAAAAAAAAAAAAAAGCCAGGTGTGGTGGGATACACTTGTAATCCCAGTACTTGGAAGGCTGAGACGGGAGGATCCGGGTTCACAGCCAACCTCAGCTACTTAGTGAAGTCCTCTGCAACTTAGTGAGACCCTGTTTCAAAAATAAAGGATAAAAAATAAGCCGGGTGTGGTGGCACACGCTTGTAATTCCAGTACTTGGGAGGCTGAGATAGGAGGATCTGGGTTCCTGGCCAGCCTCAGCTACTTAGTGAGGCCCTCCTCAACTTACTGAGACCCTGTTCCAAAATAAAGAATAAAAAATGGGGCTGGGGGTGTAGCTTGGAGGTATAATGCCCCTGGGTTCAATCCCTAGTACCGCAAAAAAAAAAAAAAAAAGAATAAAAAAAGGGCTGGGGGTGTAGCTCAGAGGTAGAATGCCCCTAAATTCAATCCCCAGTACCGCAAAAAAAAAAAAAAAAAAAAAAAATCAGA
>PVLC010000954.1:100139-131144 GCA_004027655.1 Graphiurus murinus | reverse complement strand
TAGGGCTGTGGGTACAGCTCCAAGGTAGAATGTGCCTTGGGTTCAAGCCCAAGTACAAAAAAGAAAAAGAAAAAAAAGAATCAAAGTGCACTTTAGAGAATAGCATCAATGTTAAGAGAAAACATACAAGTTTTTTTTTTTGTTTTTGTTTTTGTGTTACTGGGGATTGAACTCAGGGGCATTCTACCTCTGAGCTACAACCCTAGCCCTATTTTTTATTCTTTATTTGGAAACAGGGTCTCACTAAGTTGTGGAATGCCTCACTAGGTAGCTGAGGCTGGCCACGAACCCGGATCCTCCGGTCTCAGCCTCCTGAATGCTGGGATTACAAGCGTGTGCCACCACACCCAGCTCAGCAAATAGACTTTCATCAACCTAGTGAGACCATGTTTCAAAATAAAAATAAAAAATAGAGCTGGCGATGTAGCTTGAAGGTAGAATGCCTCTGGATTCAATCCCCAGTACCAAAAATAAAATAATAAATAAAAGGATTGTGTCTTATAAATCTAACCAAATGCCTTGCAACTAGAGTCTTAATTGTTGAGCTGTATTAAACTTATATACTTATTTCAGGTTCAAAATAACATTTAAGTAAATTATACAAATAATTTTAAAACATAATTATTGTGGTGTGAAGATAACAGGAATAATTCCTAAGGAAAGCTACCTAGTGAGGCACTCCACAACTTAGTGAGACTCGGTTTCAGAAATAAAGAATAAAAGATAGGGCTGGGGGTATAGCTTGGAGGTAGAATGCCCCTGAATTCAACCCCCAGTACTGCAAAAAAAAAAAAAAAAAGTCTATTTGCTGAGGTTGTCCTTGAATTTGTGATCCTCCTGCCTCAGCCTCCCAAGTCCTTGGATTACAGGTGTGTGCTACCACACCTGGCTGACAGTCCTTTTAATATCACAAAGATGGATATCTAGGAAAGATAAATACAAGCCCTATAATGTAATATCAGAGGGAATATTATATAGTAAGGAAAATACCAATCAAGTACTCAGGGAATTCAAAGGCGAGAGCAATACGGAGGATGGCCAGAGAAGGCCTCAGGAAAGATAGTATTAAGAAAGCATCTAAGCAAAAGAAAGGGTAAGATCAAAGACCTGACCAGAAAGGCATAGGCCAGCAAGCAGGACAGTTCAGTTGGGGCAAAAGGGGTGTGTGTGTGTGTGTGTGTGTGTGTGTGTGTGTGTGTGTGTGTATTAGGGTACATATGTATGTATGTATATATGTATGTGTGTATAAAATGGGCTAACGAGAGCCGGGCGTGGTGGCGCACGCTTGTAATCCCAGCATTCGGGAGGCTGAGACCGGAGGATCCGGGTTCGCAGCTAGCCTTAGCTACCTAGTGAGGCACTCCGCAACTTAGGGAGACTCGGTTTCAAAATAAAGAATAAAAAAAATAGGGCTGGGTGTTTAGCTCAGAGGTAGAATGCCCCTGAGTTCAATCCCCAGTATCACAAAAAAAAAACAAAAAATAAAAAAATAAAAAAAATAAAAGAAAATGGGCTAACGAGAACCTAAAAACAGGTTGCTAAATCTGTACAGTAGGCTGTGAGAAATTATTAAAAAGTTTGAATATGTGATTGAGAAAATCAGAGCTGTACTTAAGGGAGAAGAGAGTCACAGTGTACTTAGAAAGGATGAAAAAGAAAAGGAGACTAGAAAATTACCACAGTAGTCCTTCCCTAGCACCTCAGTAAGACCCGCATTAAGAGCCAGACCGTGGTGCTGCACACCTGCAATCTCAGTACTTGGGAGGCTGAGATAGGAGGATCACAGGTTTGAAGCCAGCCTCAGCAACTTAGTGAGACCTTGTTTCAAAATAAAAATTAAAATAGGGCTGGGTGTGGTGGCGCACGCTTGTAATTCCAGTACTTGGGAGGCTGAGACCAGAGGATCTGGGTTCGCAGCCAGCCTCAGCTACTTAGTGAGGCCCTCCACAACTTAGTGAGACCCTGTTTCAAAAAAAAAAAAAAAAAAAAAGGAATAAAAATTAGGGCTGGGGATGTAGCTCAGAGGTAGAACACCTCTGGACTCAGTCCCCAGTACCAGAAAACAAACAAAGAAAAACCCTCACTCGATTCTACTGGGACCAGAAAGGGAAGATGTACTCACTGAAAAACAAGCTCCAGCGCTGGGCTGTAGCTCAGTGGTCGGAAACTTGCCTAGCCTGCATCAGGCCCTGGGTTCCATCCCCAGCAGAGCAAAAAGAGCGCCAAACGAACAAACAAAGCTAGGTCGTAGTGGTCAGGTTTTCTACTGCCGTTGTCTGTGTGACCTAGGGAAGTCATTTGCTGTCTCTGCGTCTCCATTAATCTGTGTGTGAATTTATTAATTATTCTTCTTAGAGCCAGTAGCCATCAGATTTAACAAATCATTACACACTGGGAGTAGAGCAAAAACAGCAATAAAAGATTGTTTTGAGTGACTAAAATAAGAAGCAGCTACCATTTATTAAGAAATTCCTATGTTTTTGTCACTGTGCTTGGCACTTTAAAGAAATGACTTCATTCCTTCCTTCCAAGAACCTGGAGACGTGTGTTCTTATTTTACAGATGAGAGAATTGAAAGCTTTAAGCCGTAAGTAACTAGCTTGGGGTCAGGCAGCTGCATAGGAACAGAGTCAAAAAAAGGAATGTGCTGGTCCTTCTGAGTCTCCAATTCAGTTTCCTCCCTCCGAAGCTCAATGTTTTTATGTGGTAGATTAATGGTGCTAACTTTTTCATTAATATATTCCAAAAGGAATCAGCATTCTCTTAACACCTTTATTTATTTATTTATTTTTGGTGGTACTGGGGATGGAACCTGGTGTTGTTCTACCTCTGAGCTATCCAGCTCAGCCTTATTTCATTTTTTTACTTTGGAACAAGGTCTCACTAAGTTACTGAGGCTGGCTACAAACCCAGGATCCTCTTGTCTCAGTCTCTCAAGTGCTGGGATTACAAGTGTGCACCACCATACCTGGCGAGCTTGTCATTTTAACCCCATGTTTATGTGGTTTTGGAAAATATGTGTTTATATGCATATCTTTCTTTTTCTTTTTTCTTTTCTATTTTGTACTGAGAATTAAACCCAGAGGCATTCTACCTCCAAGTTATACCCCCAGCCCGATTTTATTTCTTATTTGTTAACAGGGTCTTACTAAGTTGCAAAGAGCCTTGCTAAGTTGTCAAGGCTAGCTTCGAACCTGTGATCCTCCTGTCTCAGCCTCCTGAATACTGGGATTACAAGAATACTGGGATTACAAGCGTGGGCCACCATGCTCAACCTTTATGCATACCTTTCAAAAAGTAAAGGCTAAAGTTCACAACAGAGTGAAAACTGGCTATGACCTGTGATTCTGTTCAGCGCATCTACTGCCAAGACTAAAGAGGTGATAAATTTATTTGCGAAAGCATTCTGTCTTGATGAGCGTCATCTACTGCAATGAGTAAATAAAGTGTTTGAATTGCCATAATCCAGCCGGGCGTGGTGGTGCACACTTGTAATCCCAGCATTTGGGAGGCTGAGACTTGAGGATCCAGGTTCACCGCCAGTCTCAGCTACCTAGTGAGGCCCTCTGCAACATAGTGAGACAGTTTCAAAATAAAGAATAAAAAATAGGGCTGGGGGTATAGCTTGGAGGTAGAATGCCCCTGAGTTCAATCCCCAGTACCTCAAAAAAAAAAATTGTCATAATCCTTGCCTGCCATGGACATAAGTCAGCGTCATTAGGCAGAAAGTGAAACATAGGATAAATATATAGTAGAGGACTATTTTGAGCTAGAAACAGTTTTCCCATAGTCCTTCAAACACAGCACAAGAAAGTAACAGTAAAGTCTTACAATGAGTTCTTTGATAATTGACTGCATTAAAGTAAAGCACCCAATGTGAGGTTGATTTTGCTACCTGTCATTTCACTGAGCCCATAGGTGAAGCGAAAGGGGCCCAGCATGTAAATTTCCCATCAGAAATTATGCCATGTGAAACACACCTCATTCTTTTTTTCTTTTTCTTTCTTTTGTTTGTTTGTTTGAGGTACAGGGGGTTGAACCCAGGGACATCCTATCTCTGAGCTACATCCTCAGCCCTATTTAATTTTTACTTTGGAAATGGGGTCTCACAAAGTTGCTGACAGCCTTGCTAAGTTGCTAAGGCTGGCTTCGAACCTGTGATCCTCCTGTCTCAGCTTCCCAAGTACTAGGATTACAGGCAAGCACCATGCCTGGCTACACCTCATCCTTTAATGGGAGTAGGATTCGCTACATGCAAAACATTTCGAGCCTTCTTCTTCTCACTCACTCTATGGATGAAAAATGTGTATTTGTGAAATAGCTGATAAAGGTTAGCAGACTGATCTATGGTAACAAATGAAGAAATTGGCCCCTAAGTCTTTTTTTTTTTTTTTTGCAATACTGGGGATTGAACTCAGGAGCATTCTACCTCCGAGCTATACCCCCAGCCCTATTTTTTATTCTTTATTTTGAAACAGAGTCTCACTAAGTTGCAGAGGGCCTCACTAAGTAGCTGAGGCTGGCCTCGAATCCTGATCCTCAGGTCTCAGCCTCCCAAATGCTGGGATTAAAAGCGTGTACCACCACGTCCGGCCAGCCCCTAAGTCATTATATTGCTAAGAAGTTTACCTTGGAAAACAGAAATAATTTAGAAAGACTTTCAATACATTTCCAGTGTGCATGGTGGCACACAGGCTTGTAATCCCAGTACTTGGGAGGCTGAGACAGAAGGTTAGAAGATTTAAGGACAGCCTTAGCAAGTATTGAGACTCATCAACCTAGTGAGACCATATTTCAAAATAAAAATTAAAAAATAGGGCTGAGGGTGTAGCATGGAGGTCAGCTTCAGCAACTTAGTGAGGCCATTTGCAACTTAGTGAGACCCTGTTTAAAAATAAAAAATAAAATAGGGCTGGGGGTGTGGCTTGGAGGTAGAATGCCCCTGGGTTCAATCCTCAGTGACACACACACACACACACACACACACACACACACACACACACCCCTAACAAATTTCAGATTGTATAGGAAAAATATATAAGTTTGATCTATAAAATATCTAGGCAATTGTAAAAACATATACCAGGAACAATAGAATTTATTAATTCAAACCAGATGTGTTGGTGGATGCCTATAATCCCAGTACTTGGGAGGCTGAGACAGGAGGATCGAAGGTTTGTGGCCCTCAGCTACTTAATGAGCCCTCCACAACTTAGTGAGACCCTGTTTCAAAATAAAGAATAAAAAAATAGAACTGGAGGTATAGATCAGAGGTAGAATGCCCCTGGGTTCAATCCTCCATGACACACACACACATAAAATTATTTTTTTTTGTACTGGGCTATATTCTCAGCCCTTTATAGTTTTTTTAAAATTATAATTATTTTATTTATTTATTTATTTATTTATTTACTTATTTTAGTGGTACTGAGGATTAAACCCAGGAGCATTCTGCCTCTGAACTGCACCCCCAGCCCTATTTTATTTTTTAAACAACTAAGTTGCAGAGGGACTCCCTAAATGACTGAGGCTGGCTGGGAACCTGCTATCCTCCTGTCTCAGCCTCTCAAGTACTAGGATTACAGGCGTATGCCACCATGCCTGGCCTTTAGTTTTTGTTTTGAAACAGGATCTCTCTAAATAGCTGAGGCTGGCCTCAAACCTGTGATCTTCCTGTCGTAGCCTCCCAAGAACTGGGATTACAGGCATGTGCCACCACTCCTGGCTATATATAAACAGTGGATAGATAAATATCACTAATGTTTCTTTTACTAAGTGGAAGTTAAGAAACAGTAACCAACTTTTAATATATCCTCACAAATCAAACTCCTAATGCTGAAATGCAATGGTATAACATTTCTCAACTCAAAAATAGTAACTTAAAAACTACTGATTGATAGGAATCTCTTATTGAAGACAAACTCAAAGTCTTCTCTTAGGAAAGTCACAAAGCACTTAGATGGAATCTTTCCTGCTTTCTCTTTTCTCTTCTTCTTCTTCTTCTTTTTTTTTTTTAAACAGGGTCTTGCTAGGTTGCTGAGTGTCTCACTAAGTTGCTGGGGCTGGTCTCAAACCTGGGATCCTCCTGTCCCAGTGTCCCAAGTACTGGATTCAGGTGTATGCCACCAGGCAGGGCTCTCATTTTCTTTCTTTGTTTCTTTCCTGTGTTTGCCTGTCTTCTTTTTGGGGGGTGGTAAAAATAAAGACTCACGGTCAGGTGGGGGAAATTACAAAGGAAAGAGGCTTTTAGGTAAGTCTACAAAGAAAAAAGTGCCCAAAGTTGTTTTTTTTTAATTCATTCTTTTGTATTGCTGAAGACAATGACTAGGAACACTGAGAAGGAATGAGAAGGGTTATTCAGGTGGCTTACACGTTAAACTAAGGGAGATACCAAGGGAGCCGCTGAGACTACACAGGTTGACTGGAGAGGACTCAAGTGGTAAAAAAAGTGCAGATGGGTTATATTTACTGAGCAATCCAAGCATCCAGCTAAACTAAGACTGAGAACAGTTAAGACACTAAAAGGAATTTGCATTCTGTGGTTGCTATAACTATTGATATGGAAATATACAACTCTACCTTAATCTCTGCTTTTGATCAAATATATATATGGAACTGGGGACTAAACCCAGGGGTATTCTACCTCTGAGCTAAACCCCCAGGCCTATTTTATGTTTTTATTTTGAAACTGGGTCTTGCTAAGTTGCAGAGGACCTTGCTAAATTGCTGAGTCTGGTCTTGAACCTGTGATCCTCCATTCTCAGCACCCCAAGTACTGGGATTATAGGAGTGTGCCACCATGCCTGGCTTGATTACATTTTAAGTAGACAATAAACTAATAAACAGCTTAAATGAGCAAAGGTATAGTGATGTCACACACACTCATAGTTTCTTGTGTAGTTTTAGTTTTTGAAAGAAATGAAAACAGGAAATAAAGTTACTATAGGCCCTTCCCATCACTAAGAATCCTATTGCAATGAATCTCTCTTTATCATCTCTGGATCAATACCATAGCATGGTGTGACTGAAATGACTGCTTTAGTAATCACTCAGGAGTATCAGCACTTGCTTTTCTTACAAGGAAATAAATGTAGTATTTTGTCTTCAGAAATAACCATTTAAGGCAGGTGTGGTGGCACACCCTTGTAATTCCAGTACTTGGGAGGCTGAGACCGGAGGATTGCAGGTTCGTGGCCAACCTCAGCTACTTAGTGAGGCCCTCTGCAACTTAGTGAGATCTAAATAAAGAATAAAAAATAGGGCTAGAGGTGGAACTCAGAGGTAGAATGCCTGTGAATTCAATCCCCAGTACCCCCCCACACACACAAAAAAAAAAAAAAAAGAAAGAAAAAAAGAAGAAACAACCATTTATACCCATCAGAAATGAGCTAACAAGACCATGAATGGACTTAATCTGCTCAAATATTTCTATTACTTTGTAAAATTACTGGTATTGAGACCTCCAATCTTGCCACATACCATTTCACATACTATATGCATGACATAATGACTAGATGCCCCTTTTAAATAATTTTGTGAGCTAAGTGACCTTATTTATATTTTAATTATACCTAGCATTCTGGAAAAGTAAATTTAATGTAAAAAAATTACACTCAATACGTCTTATAGAATCTCATTTGTGTGTGTGTGTGTGTGTGTGTGTGTGTGTGTTACTGGGGATTGACTTCAGTGGCATTCTATCTCTGAGTTTCTGAGTTACACCCTCAGTCTTATTTTTTGTTGTTGTTTTGTTTTGTGGTATTGGGGATTGAACCCAGAGGCATTCTATCTCTGAGCCACATCCCTAACCCAAATTTATTGTTTATTTTGAAACAGGGTCTCACTAAGTTGCTGAGTCTCTCTACTTCCTGAGGCTGTCCCTGAACCTGTGATCGTTCTGTCTCAGCTTCCCAAGTACTGGGCTTATAGACCTGTGCCACCACACTCAGGCCTATTTTATTTTTTATTTGAAAACAGGTAGCTGAGGCTGGCTGGGAACCTGTGATCCTCCTGTCTCAGTTCCCAAGTCCTGGAATTAGAAGTGCGTGCCTCTATGCCAGACTATAGCATCTTGTATTTTAAATCTGTTTGCTACTGCTGTTTCTCACATTTGCATAACTTCTATTTCTTAGGGGAGGACTTTCAGTTAATGAAATTTTCTTTTCTTTTTTTTTTATGGCACTGGGGATGAAACCCAAAGACATTCTACCTCTGGGCTACACCCCAGTCCCGTTTTATTTTTTGTGTGGAAACAGGGTCTCACTAGGTTGATAAGTCTCACTACTTGCTGAGGCTGTCCTCGAACCTGAGATCCTCCTGTCTCATCCTCTCAAAGTACTGGGATTACAGGCATACACCACCACGTCTCACTGGAATTTTCATAACCACATCAAGTTCCACATTCTTGGAAGCCATATGAAAACTGTTCTGCATCAGGTAATGTCAAGCAAAATCTCCAATTAGAGAGAGCATGGCTTCTACTTATTATTGGCCTGATGAAAATGACTTTCATAATTTTTGCCTGTGTTTGTTTTTGAAACCCAGAGGCTTTCTACCTACTAGCTGTGCCCCTAGTCCTTTATTTAATTTTTAATTTTGTAACAGGGTCTTGCTACATTGCTGAGGCTGGCCTTAAACCCCAGGCCCCCCTTTCCCCCGCCAGCTTTCTATGTACTGGGATTACAGGTGTGCACCACTACACTCAGATTGTCTTGAATTTAAGCAACAGATCTAGGGGCTGGAGGTTTAGCTTAGTCAAAGAGCACTAGCCTAGCATGAATGAGGCCCTGGGTTTGATTCCAGCATCTAAAAAAATAAACGGATAGATAGAGAAATAGATCTAAGTAAGCCTCTACATTTTGTCTTTGGGAAATAACACAGAATTCTTTTCTTCTTCTTCACTGAAGCTGTTCATTACTAAACACAAGCAACAACTTTCTCATATGACATTTTTTTTTGCGGTACTGGGGATGGAACTCAGGGGCATTCTACCTCTGAGCTATACCCCTAGCCCTATTTTTATTCATTTTGAAACAGGGTCTCCCTAGGTTGTGGAGAGCCTCACTAAGTAGCTGAGGCTGGCTGCGAACCCCGATCCTCCAGTCTCAGCCTCCCAAGTACTGATTTTATAAGTGTGTACCACCATGCCTGGCTCATATGACATATTCTAAACCTGAAACAAAGGAGATATCTAAATAACTGATATGATATAGTATTTGCATTCTCCATTATTTTTCCTTAAACCATCATTTTCTATATCTGATCTTACAAAAAGAGAGAAATCAGTGGAAAAGAGAAATGAGAAGCAATATACACATAGAGAAAAGGAGGTTTTTTAAAGTTCAAATACAAGACTACTGGTTATAACATAACAAAGCGTATGCATTAGAGAGAACATTTGAAAGATAGGTAGGGTGATACAAACACATCCCAAGTGCTGAGAATAACTAGCTGGTCATAAATTTAATTTTGCATCTGTCAAAGTAAGAGGCTACAACCAACTAGTTAAAGTTGGCACTACTAGTTAAAGAATTTTAATAGATGCACACCTGCCTCCCACCAGGACATACAGTGTCTGGTTTAAACAAGCTTATCTCTCTCCTCAGTTTGTCCTGGAATTATGCCTAAACCTCAGAGTCCTGCTAGCTTTGAGGATCTTATTGGAAGGGGCTATTAGTTTAGCGACTCCAATGTCTCCTTTTAATTAGTTTGACCTTCCAACTATCTCCAACTCATCAAAGTTAAACAGCCCCAATTCCAAACCTGGTATACAGTTCCTTTAAATCTGCATTGTAAACATTGATACTGATATGCTGCCAAATCTGAAAAAGTTTCTTAACTCTTTGCTGAGCTAAAATGAAGGGGGGCGGGGAGAGTAGTCCAAGAGAATACTAGGATTAAAATAAATCTCCTGATCAATCCAAAACTTGGATCGTCAAAAGGACAGGTTCCTTCCCTTTTCAACTTCTTGGGATGCGTTGAGAAAATCCCTCCAACTTTTCACGGGACCTTTTTAATAAGGTCAGGACCCCCCCCCCCCTTTCAAGGAATCCACATAAAACTCTAGGAAAGGAACGAACGCCAGCGGGCAAGTGAGAAGCGGCTAGGCAGGTCTACTACTGATCTTTCCAGGATCTTTCTGCCAGCCCCTCCAGCCGGTGCGATCCACTCCGGAGATGTTTCATTACATAACCCTGGCTCCGCAGAGTCCCACTGGGCTCTACCCTCTGGATGATCAGGGCTTCCACACCCCGGGAACATCCCCTTGCCTGCGCTGCCAGCCGGTCCCCATTCGCGCGACGCCGGGACCCCGACCCAGGCTCTCCACCGCAGCTGCCCTGGGGATCCCTCAATTCAGCAGGCGCGACGCTCTCGCCCCTTTTTCTCCGCCAGGTTCGCTGCACTGCGCAGGTGGACCCTGCACTAGAGGACCGCGCTCTACCGTGCTCTCCAAACCCCTCCTGGGTCCCCAGCTCACACCCGCTGTCCCAAGCCCTCTTAAGAGAGTCCCTTCCTCTCTGCCTGCTGTCCTAGGCCCTCTCGGGGTCCCCTCCCCTCGTAGTCTCAATATCCGCCCCTCTCAGGACCCCCACCCTTCACTTTTCTGTCCAGGCCTTTCCCGGAGACCCCTCCCCCTTCACCTGCTGTTTGGTCTCTCCCCCGGTCCCCTTCCGTCGCCCCGCTGTCCTAAGCCTTCTTGGGGTCCTCTCTCTTCACACCTTCTGCCCTGGCCCTTTTCGGGGGTCCCATCTCTTCAAGCCCACGACCCTGGCCCCATTTAGGTTCCCTTAACTCAGACTCTCAGTCTCTGCGTCCCCATCCCTTACCCCGTCCTAGTCCGTCTCAGTCTCTCTCTCACCCCACTCTTCCGGCCCCTATCGGGGTCCCCTCCCCTCACCCGCTGTCCTGATCCCTCTGGGGGTCCCGTCCCCAGCCCCTTCCCCTGCTGTCCTGGCGCCTCTGAGGAGCCCCTTCTGTTCCCCTTCCGTCCTGGTTCTCTGAGGTCCTCAATCGTCACACCCTGTCCGGTCCTTTTGAGGATGGTCATTCCGCACACGCCCCGCTGTGCTGGCCCTCTGGGGTCCCGTCCCTCACCTGCTGCCTCGGTCCTTCGCGGGGTCCCATCCCTCGCCCTGCAGTCCTGGTCCCTCTCAGGGACACCTTCCCTCGCCCTCCTGCCCGGTTCTCTTCGGGTTTCTATCGCCAGGTCCCCGCTGTCCTGAACCCTCTCGGGGACCCGTCCCCTCACCCCGCTGTCCTGGCCCCTCTCCACGTCCCTCTGCTCACCCGCTGTCCCAGCTCCTCCTGGGGGCTCCTCCATCGTCTGCACGGTCAAACCCACTCCTGGAACTCCCCCTCAGCTGGTCCTCCCCGACCTCACTCCGCCCCGGGTGCCCTCGCCTGGGCTCACGCTGTCACCAGCCCGTGCCCCGGTGCTCTCACCTTAGACCTGCTGTCACCACTCCGGGGCCCGGCGTCGCCACCGCCGCTTCCTCTCCCACACTTGTTCCCGAGTCGCTCTCCGGCGGCTCGTCCCCTGGCGGACCCCGGGGTCCGGTCGGTGGGCGCGGGATCCGACTTCACGCAGCCTCCGCTCTCGATCCCCGCGTGGCGCCCCACTCTCTACGCAGGACCCCGCCGCCGGGCGCCACACCGACCCTCCCGCGGCCGCGGCAGCTGCTGTCCGAGGTGCGGCTCCTGCCAGGGGTGGCCAATCGCACCCGACTGCGCCGAGCGCGCTCCGCCCCGCCGCCTCGGCCCGCCCGCCCCCTGCTCCTGACCACGCCCTCAGCTCGGCTCCGATAGGCTCTCTACTGACCTTCCCTGATCGCGGGGCACAGGGCCTAGGCCAGATATAGGCGTTTGACAGGAAATGCCTGGGGAGACGAGCGGTCGGTGGAGCCCGAGGATTGGCAGAGTTGTTGATGGGCGGGGCAGGGAGGCGGGGCTTCCTCGGACACGGAAGATCTTGCAACTTTAGTTACCCCGGGGTCCCGCTGGGGTGCGGTCTGTCTTGTTTGCCCTGCTCTGGGGTCAGAGTTCATGGCACTCTTCCCTACGCCTTTTTTTTTTGGGGGGGGGGGGGAGTCTCCCAGAGACCACCAAGAGAGAGCCTTTGGGGAGGACCCTGTTGTCTTGCTACCTCTTGCCTGGCTTTCTTGGTAATCCTGCTATAATTCAGTGTCGCTTATTTTTGCTTAGGACTTGGAGATATTTCCTGGATCTCTGGCAGTGGAATTGTCTTTTCCTGCATTGCGTTCAGTATACGTCAGTTTAATGCTGTTGGGGGAAAACATTGTATACTAGGTGCATACTCTTTGCACCAAGCATTCAACACGACAGAGCACACTTTGATAGGCCCAAGGACAACATTTTAGAACTGTTCAGTTTTCGGGTTTTGCTGACAATAGGAACAGGAACTGTGGTGGGGGAACCCTTGTTAGCTTTAGCAAAGTTTCAGCAAACGCATTCAACATAACCTTTTCCAGGGCCACAGGTTTAAATAATGATTCAATATGAATTAATGGCCAAAAGGTAATGAACTTTGATCCAGGTGCAACCTGTGATAAGTCATCTTGATCCAAGCTAAAAAATTGTGCCTTCCAGGGGTGAAAGTGCGTTCTGTTACTTGGGGCCATTCTTTATGTACATAAATATTTTGTGTGTGCGCACACTGCTGGAGATTGGACCTCAGGGCATTCTTCCTCTGAGCCCTATTTTACCTTTTTTTTTTTTTTTCTTCAGTACCACCATGCCTGGCTTTTTTTTTTTTCTCTCTCTCTCTTTACCTTTTTTTTTTAGTTTGAAACAGGGTTTCACTAAGGTGTGGAGGGCCTCACTAAGTTGCTGAGGCTGGTTTGAACCTGTTATCCTCCTCTCAGCCTCCTAAGTACTGGGATTACATGCCTGTTCTTATATTTTGGAGCCGGGCGGAAGGGACTGGATATATTGATTAAATCAGCATTGGAAACTGAAAACTGTGTTCCTCACCCCTAAACCTCAAAGTAAGCTTATGGATTTCAACAATTTAGTATTTTAAACTGAAAGTGGGAGACTGGGCGCGGTGGTGCATGCTAGTAATCCCAGTACTTGGGAGGCTGAGACAGAAGGATCCGAGTTCGAGGCCAGCCTCAGCTACTTAGTGAGGCCCTCTGCAACTTAGTGAGACCCAGTTTCAAAATAAAGAATAAAATAGGGCTGGGGGTGTAGCTCAGAGATAGAATGCCCCTGGTTTCCACCCCCAGTGCTGCAAAATAAATAAATAAGTAAATAAAATACATAAATAAATTGAAAGTGGGGCTGGCAGGACTCTGGTTTAAGTTGTGAAGTAGATGTCTTCTGAGTAGTGGCTGAGCACCATCTGGGGAAGAGATACAGAGGAAGATTTCAAGTGGCAAAATTTGATTTTGAGGGAACTTGATTTCTACAGGCCTAAAGAGACTGAAAAAAGTCATATTAAACATCGATGAATGATGAGTAAGATTAAAGCCACGAGAGAATTTATGTTAGTAGGTTTTCCCTTCTGTAAAGAGCATTTATTAGTTAAGAGGGCATCCTAAGCTGGGCGTGGTGACGTGTGCTTGTAATCCCAGTACTTGGGAGGCTGAGAAAGGAGGATCAATTGCAGGTTCATGGCCAGCTCCAGTAACTTAGTGAGACTGTTTCGAAAATAAAGAATAAAATAGGGCTGGGGGTGTAGCTCAGAGGTAGGATGCCCCCTCCCCCCAAAATGACCAAATGAAAAGAGCATATTCTAGCAGTTCTGTAGTTCACAGTCTGGATAGAAAAAAATGAGGTAAATTTTTGCCACCCTGTGTTTACTTGTGTCTCTGCGTTACATATAAAAACTGTGTGACCATTAACAGATGTTGTTTGCAATCAAGAAGACAGAAATAAAACATAAACAAGATAAAAACCCTGGAGTTTTGAAATAATTTACCAGTGAAACCAACGTTCTTTGATTTATTATATCAACTAACTCTGATTTCTAAAATGTTGGTCATTTTTCTGGTTGATGAATATTATAAATGATAGGAGCTCAAGTTGTTCAGTGTAGTTGATTTTCAAATAATTTAGATGTGATCCAATAGCACACACATACAAAAAGAAAATTATTCCATCCTTAGGGCAAGAGACAATTCTGAAATCCTAGTTTAAATATTGATGGACTTACAGTGAGCTTTGAGAATGGCCTATTAAGTGTCAAAATAATTGGGTTGAGAATAAAGGTTTTTTTTTTTTTTTTCATTTTTAGAAGACTCTATGGGGCTGGGCATGGTGACGCACGTTTTTAATCCCAGCATTTGGGAGGCTGAGACCTGAGGATCCGGGTTCGTGGCCAGCCTCAGCTACCTAGTGAGGCACTCCGCAACTTAGTGAGACCCTGTTTCAAAGTAAAAAGAATAAAAAATAGGGCTGGGGGTATAGCTCGGAGGTAGAATGCCCCTGAGTTCAATCCCCAGTACCGCAAAAAAAAACCCCAAAAAACAAAAAACAAAAAACCAACCAACCAACCAACCAAACAAAAAACCCTAAAAAACAAAACAAAAACAAAAACAAAAGAAGACTCCATGGGGAAAAAATTAGAGATAAACTTGATTACAAAGGGCTTGAGAATCAGAATACTGTATTAGGTTCCATCCTGGCTCTCACATTTAGCATCAGTTTTTTCAGCTTTCATAGTTTTTCTATGGATATCTGGATGTAACATAGAGTGAAGTTACTTTGGACAAACTATTAAACGCCTCCAGACCCATTTCCTTACTTGCTACACATAACTAGACCATTCTGTTCTAAGCAAAACGGACATTACAAATTTATTTGTAAAACAAAACTTACAACACGGTTTTCCTCTTCTGTTCAGAGGGAAACACAAATTTATGCTTCATGCAGATATTTGGTTTTCTTGTTTTCTGAATTTTATCCATCTCCCTTTCCCTCTCTCTCTCTCTCTTTTTTTTTTTTTTTTTTTTTTTTTGTGGCAATGGGATTGAACCCAGGGGCATTCTACTTCTGAGCTACACCCCCAGCCCAATTTTATTTCTTATTTGGAAACCGGGTCTCAGTAATTTGCCAAGGCTAGCTTTGAACCTGCGATCCTCTTGTCTCAGCCTGCCACGTACTGAGATTACAAGCCTGCGCCACCACGTCCCGCTCTTCCTTCCTTCCTTCTTGGGATTGAATCCAGGGACATTCTACCTCTGAGCTACACTCCCAGCCCTATTTTATTTTTTATTTTGAAAACAGGGTCAAGCTGGGCATGGTGGAGCACACTTGTAATCCCAGTATGGGAGGCTGAGACAGGAGGATCTCAGGTCTGCAGCCAGCCTCAGCTACTTAGTAAGGCCCTCCACAACTTAGTGAGACCCTGTTTCCAAATAAAGAATTAAAAAAAAAAAAAAAAAAAAGGGCTGGGGGTGTAGCTCAGAGGTAGAATGCCCCTGGGTTCCATCTCTAGTACCAAAAAACAAACATAAACAAAAACAAAGAAAACAAGGTCAAAATTGCTGAGGGCCTGGCTCAGCTGCCATATTGTTTCTTGTAAGTAAATGCTCTACTAGCTAAGCTTAGAGTTGCTTAGCAAGCTATTGGATTAGGCAAAAACAGTTCTTAAAAATTAATATTCAGCCGAGTATAGTAGCACACACTTGTTTTTCTTTTTTGCGGTACTGAGGATTGAACTCAGGGGCATTTTACCTCCGAGCTACACCCTCAGGCCCATTTTTTATTCTTTATTTTGAAACTGGGTCTCACTAAGTTGCAGAGTGCCTCACTAGGTAGCTGAGGCTGGCCGCCAACCCGGATCCTCTGGTCTCAGCCTCCCGAATGCTGGGATTACAAGCGTGCACCACCACGCCCAGTTTAGTAGCACACACTTGTAATCCCAGTACTTCGGAGGCTGAGACCGGAGGATCTGGGCTCACAGCCAGCCTCAGCTACTTAGTGAGGCCCTCCACAACTTAGTGAGACCCTGTTTCAAAATAAAGACTAAAAAGTAGGGGTGGGAATGTAGCTCAAAGGTAGAATGCCCCTGAGTTCAATCCCCAGTACTGCAAAAATTCAGCAGGTGTGGTGGCCCACGCTTGTAATCCCAGTACGTGGGAGGCAGAGACAGAAGGATGGCAGGTCCATGGCCAGCTTCAGCAACCGATCGAGGCCCTTCGCAATTCAGTGAGCCCCTTTTTCAAAATAAAGAATAAAAAATAGGGGTGGATGCAACTTGGAGGTAGACTACCCCTGGGTTCAATCCTCAGTTTCGTAATAAGTACGTAAATAAACAAGTAAAAATCAGTATTCAAGGAAATAAATGACCAAGTAAAAATTAATATTCGAGGCATCTGTCCTGTGAAGGGCCTGAGTCTGGAAGTCTAAACCAAGCCGACTGGATCTCCCGTTTTTTTTTCTTTTCAATTTTTTTTCTTAGACAAAGGACAGCTCATTTTGTCATTTGTAAAATCGGGAGAACACTTTGAGTAAAACTATATGACCTAATGGGTTTTCAAGGATTGAGAAAATACCATTTTGCCTACCCCAGGATGGAGTATCAGCGTTCTTGTATTTATTTATTTATTTTTGTGGTACTGGGGATTGAACTCAGAGACATTCTACCTCCGAGATACACCCCCAGCCCTTTTTATTTTATTAGTTGGAAACAGGGTCTCACTAAGTTACTGACAGCCTAAGTTGCTGAGGTTGGCTTTGAACCTGCGATCCTCCTGTGTCAGCCTCCCAAGTACAGCGATTACAAGCTTGTGCCACCACGCCCGGCTCGTCCTTGTCTTTGGTTCTTTAAAAAATTCCAAGGAAGAAGCCCGGCTCCCCCCCCCCCCTTTTTTTTCTGCACGATCCTGCACACCGTGGTTGACTAGGCTTCCTGCACCATTAAGAGGATGGCATATGTCCTTCGCCTGCTTAAAGGAGAGACCACCTCCACCGGGCCCGGCCCGCCGGCCCTCCGCCCCTCAGGGCGCTTACTCTCCTCGCTTTAGTTCTGGCTCCGGGCGCCACCTGGCGGCTGTTTCCGGAAGACGCTTCTGAGCCTCGGGGTCCTGGCCGCGGCTAGGGCTGCCCATGGATTTGCCTAACTCCAGAGAGCCGGTCTCCGCCCTTTACCCCGCTGCCCGCCGAGGTTTTTAAGACGGCGATGAAAGCTCTGGGGTCCTGCGAAAGGGGCATCTGGCGTCTCCTCCTCCCCTTCACGGATGGCGGAGTCAGGCCCTGGTGGGGCAGCTGGCGACCCGGAAGTCGCCCGCGGCGCGAGGCCCCCGTTGCCGGGCGCGGGCGCGGGGGGCGGAGCTCGGCGCCGACGGCGGAGGGGTCGCCGCGGCTCGGGCTCCTGGGGTTGGGGGCTCGGGAGGGCGCTCCTAGGCCGAGCCCGGGCGTCGGGCGCGCGCAGCCGTGCGGCACGCTCGGCTGTGGGCAGGGGCGACATGAGTGCCGCGGGGCTTTTGGCTCCGGCTCCGGCCCCGGCGGGAGCGCCGCCGGCCCCAGAGTACTACCCGGAGGAGGACGAGGAGCTGGAGAGCGCCGAGGACGACGAGCGCAGTTGTCGAGGCCGCGAGTCGGACGAAGGTGTGTCCCGAG
This sequence comes from Graphiurus murinus, assembly GCA_004027655.1. NCBI lineage: Eukaryota > Metazoa > Chordata > Mammalia > Rodentia > Gliridae > Graphiurus > Graphiurus murinus. Next base: position 113,561 of record PVLC010000954.1, on the reverse strand, counting down.
TGCTGGCCCCCGGCTCGGGTGGGACGTTGAGGGGGGGAAGGCCGCACGGGAGAGGCGGGCCACCCCGAGGTGGGAGTCGAGGGGCCGCCGGGAGCTGCGAGGCGCGGGGCTACTGCCCGCATCCGCGCCGGGAAGTCGGGAAACCCAGGGGGACCCGAGCGCTCCAATTTGGGGTTGTCAGAGCGGGAGGTCCCTTTAAGACTCGCTCCCCTCAACCGTCTCTGTTTGAACCTCGGGTCTTCACTGGTTGGAATGGGGACGTCATCCCCTGAGCGCTCTGAGGAGTAGTCCTTTTTTGTTTTGGTTTGATTTTTTTTTTCTTTCTTTCTTGGGAGGATCAGAGGAAATCCCAGTTTGGTTTCTTCGTTCCCAAGTCCCGTTTTCCTGAATTGCTGAAATCAACTCTACTTAGGTGTTACAGTACCTGATTGAGAATATAGGTTGGTTAAAAGAATAGGGCTTGGAATCAGCTGGATCTAGTTTTAAATTTAACCCAGCTTTGTAACCTCGGACAACTTAAGCTTCCCAGCCTCGATTTACCCAACACTAATGAGTAGTGCTTACTTCCTTCCCAAGGTAGGTGTGAACACTAAATGAGGTAGATTTGTGCATCCAGTACTTCGCCTGATAATCAGTAAATGATCAGTGTTTTCACCACTGAAAAGCAGGCACTGGGGGAGATAAGGATTTGCTCAATGGTGCCCAGATATATTTTCAGTTCCATGCTCTTTACATTATCATTACTACTTAGAGCTTGTTCAAACTGGGCTTTACCCTTTTGTAAGTATGAGCAGTGCTGTTTTGGATGGATTATGGAAAGACCTGGCTGGAAGAGGAGAAAGGTGAAGAAATGGGCAAGCAAGAAGAAAGAGCTAAAGAGAGACTGATGTAACTGGTGGAGTATTCTGGCACAAAATAAGGCTGCAAAGCAAGAGTTACACCAGCTGTCTGGAATGAGGAGTGTTTCATTCGTCTCTGTCTCTCAAATGCCAAATAATGTGGCTGCTGCACATGACAGGACCTCAGGGAAGGTATCTTCCATTGAAGGAATGGAGAAGGGTTTGTGGAGAATTGGTTCTCCAACAGCCTTTCTAAAGGCAGCTGCGTGTGCAGGAAATAAAGTTGAAGGAACTAATTGCACTTGGTTTACCTATATTCCCAAACAAGTTTTAACCAGAGATCTTGAATGTGAAATACTTGCACTGCTCCTGGTGCCCACAGAGGGGAGCAGTGAAGCCAAAATTGATTTCCCCCCTTTCCAGTATACAGGGTATTCACATTTTGTAGACACTCCAGCCATTTGCTTATTCTAAGAACAGTGTTTAAAAGGTTTTGAAACCGTTTTTGCTTGATCATCTTGCCTCCACCCAGCTCCCTTAGTTGTGACTTTGCAAGTATTTCAGTTATTAGAATTCACTTAGTTTTGGAGGATGCTCCTTTTGTTATTGTACGTATCTAATGTAAAGTGTGTGAGGGGTTCAGAATGAGCATGTCAGAAGAGAATGTGCATGTTAGGTTAGTTTTTTTTTGACCAGCAAGGAGGACTTGTCCAGTCTCAGTGTTGGCCCGCATCTCCTTTTCTGAACTGCCATTGTTGTTCCTTTTGCAAGAGGCAGCAGTCTTGACCATGACTGCCTCTGTCTGGTGCTTCTTTTTCTCTGGCTGCATAGCACATAAAGGCAAGCTCTTTGCATAAATCTGTATATAAGTTGAAATGGAACATTCTGCATAAACTGTAATATTTTTCGCTGGTAGCTTTGTGCAGGCTTGCATTGAGTAGATATCCATCTTACAGAAATTTATATATTTTTTTGTGGTACTGGGGATTGAACTCAGGGGCATTCTACCTCTGAGCTATACCCCTAGCCCTATTTTTTATTCTTTATTTTGAAACAAGGTCTTACTAAGTTGCAGAGGGCCTCACTAGGTAGCTGAGGCTGGCCTCGAACCCGGATCCTCCGGTCTCAGCCTCCCAAGTGCTGGGATTACAACCGTGCGGCACCACGCCGGGCTTCAGAAATTTATGAAGTACGTACACTGTCAGGTGGCACCAACTCTGAATTATGATTTTTCTTTTTTTTGCGGTACTGGGGATTGAACTCAGAGGCATTCTACCTCCAAGCTATGCCCCCAGCCCTATTTTTTATTCTTTATTTTGAAACCGAGTCTCACTAAGTTGCGGAGTGCCTCACTAGGTAGCTGAGGCTGGCCGCAACCCTGATCCTCCCGTCTCAGCCTCCCGAATGCTGGGATTACAAGCGTGCGCCACCACGCCCGGCTGAATTATAATTTTTAACTAATGCTTCTTCCCCAATTTTTTCAGACACTGAGGATGCTAGTGAAACCGACCTGGCAAAGCATGATGAAGAAGACTACGTAGAAATGAAGGAGCAGTGAGTGTTTTTGTATTTCTTTTCTGGAATACAGAATTGACAACGAAATCTTGATAGTGACTCTGTATGCATGGTTTTGACGACAGTGCTTCCAAAGCCCATGTATACGTATACAGTTTCCTGCCTTTAAATTAGTCACATTTAGTGAGTCTTCCTGTTATAAGACTCTCTTGAGAGTAGGGTAGGCTAGAAAGAACCTTGATGAAAATGGCCACAGGGGAGGGAAATCGGGTCGTACAACAGGAGAGGACCCTTTACTACATATTTTTTTTTTTTTGGTACTGGGGATTGAACTCAGGGGCATTCTACCTCCGAGCTACACCCCCAGCCCCATTTTTTATTCTTTATTTTGAAACCAAGTCTCACTAAATTGCAGAGTGCCTCACTAGGTAGCTGAGGCTGGCCGCGAACCCGGATCCTCCGGTCTCAACCTCCCGAATGCTGGGATTACAAGCGTGTGCCACCACGCCCGGCTACTACATTTTTTTTTTAGATGAGAAAAACCAATGCTCAGAGAGCGTAAGCAATGTCTTAAAGCTACTGGGTTCTCAAATGGGTGTGTACCCACCGAGTGTGGACTCCATGCTAGACAAGTGCTATCTGCTTGAGGTGCCCAGGGAAACCGGGCTGGAGAGCAGGCTGATGGCGCTGCTTTACGACTGTCCACATGCACACACATCCTCACTTGTCCTTGTCCATGCTGTCTCCTTGTCTTCTTCAGACAGCCACAGCCAGATGTGCTCAGAAAAACAAGACGCTGCTCTTCCTGCTCACCTCCCCCCACTTTTTTTTTTTAAGAGACTGGTGTTGCTGTGTTGCCCATGCTGGTCTTGAACTCCTGTACTCAGCCGGGCATGGTGGCACGCACCTGTAATCCCAGTATTTGGGAGGCTGAGACAGGAGGACAGCCTTAGCAAGTAGTTAGACTTATCAACCTAGTGAGACCTTGTTTCAAAATAAAAGTAAAATAGGGTTAGGGTTATAGCTCAGAGGTAGAATGCCTCTGGGTTCAATCCCTACTATCAAAAAAAGAAAAAACAAAGCTGGACATGGTGGCACAGGCTTGTAATCCCAGCATTTGGGAGGCTGAGACTGGAGGATCCGGGTTTGTGGCCAGCCTCAGCTGCTTAGTGAGGCACTCCGCAACTTAGTGAGACCCTGTTTCCAAATAAAGAATAAAAAAATAGGGCTGGGACTGTAGCTTGGAAGTAGAATGCCCCCAGGCTCCATCCCCAGTACCACAAAAACAAAAAACTCCTGTGCTAAAACAGTCCTTCTGCCTCAGTCTCCCTCAGAGATGAGTACAGGCTAGGCCACTGTGCCTCTCACTTCCCTTTATGACATACTAAAGTATATGACAGTATAAAACATATTCAGTAAGTTTATTGGATGTTTTCTGAGAATCTTGATCTTGACTTTGAACTAGATGATCCATACTCTTTCCTTTCAAGGTCCTATTTGCACATCTTTGTGACACCTGTGGATTCTATCATCTCTTTAAAATTTTGGGACCCGCAGGGGTAATTCAGCTAAGTCTGACCAGTGTCGAGTAAAGAATAATTCATGTGATCTTTCTCACAATTTCAACCCTGAAACGGCTTGTTTTTTATTTGTAAGCTTTTAAGCTTTTTTTTTTTTCTTGGTGGTACTAGAGATGGAACCCCAGGGGTATTCTACCTCTGAGCTTCACCCCCCCAGCTCTATTTTATTTTTTGAAGCAGGGTCTGGCTAAGTTACCACGTGTTTGCCTCAAACCTGTGATCCTCCTGTCTCAGCTTTTCAAGTACTAGGATTTCAGGCGAATGCCTGGCTCTTTGCAAGCTTTTTACCAATTCACCTTGAATCTGAGTTTCTAAGTTCTGTTTTCCTTCTTCAATCTGCCAGTCTTCCCTTTCAAAGACAGACTCAGCCACAGGTATTGGCTGGCCCCTTTGATGTGGTGGAAAATTTAATGCTCTGGGTTCCAAATACTGACTTCATGTGCATGGTTTATGCATCTCTCTCTTCTGTACTTGATAGGTCTTTCTAGAGACAATCTCTTGATTGCATGTGCACCCTCAATATTTGATTAGAAAGGAAATAATTTTGATTAAAATTGAATGCCTTGTGTGATTCCAGTGAGCATCAGAATCTCATCAGAATTTGCCCTAAAAGAATGACTGCCTGGGGGATTCTGATTCTGCCTACTCCTTCCTTTACCTGGATTTGGGTGTGCTTGTAGGGTTTTGTGCTGGGTGTGGTGCACATGCTTGTAATCCCAGCTGTTGGCAGAGGGGATTGAGGCAGGAGGATCACAAATTCAAGGGCAGCCTGAATAATATAGTGAGACCCTGTTTTCAAAATAAAATGAATGCTTGCCCAGCATGTGGGAGACTTTGGGTTCCCTCTCCAGTACGACAAAAAAAAAAAAAAATAATAGAGGCTGTTGGGCCCTTATATATTGGACAGTGTTCTTTCCGGTTGCAAGTCCTTCCTTGTCACTGAGAAATTGGGGGGTGTTTTTCAGGTAGAAACAAAAATTCTGTGGTGATGTGATTTATGTATGGAATCCACGGTTCAGACAGACTTGCCGGAGTGTGTAATTGCCGCCAGTCCACTGGGCCTGAGAGGCAGAAATAGCATGCCACTCTCTTCCACTTTGTGCTGTGCGCTCTCATCCAGCTGGGGCTGCAAATACATCCTGCGTTTTAACTTTAATTTCCGAATTACTATTATTTCTCTGATTCTAAAAGACTAGTGCTTTTAAAAATGATGGGAGGGCTTCTCGACTTAATGTTTACACAGCTATGCTATCTGTATAGAAAGACATGCTGAGGGCATAGTCTTAACTCCTTTGGAATTTATAATTAATTCTAGAGTGGATACAGAGTTGTATTTAGTGCCATTTATATGACTTCTGTATGGCATCACATTTCGAATTATTTTGTATGTTCTTAACTGTTTATTGCTGGTATTAAAATCTGTTTTCATTTTTTGTGCATTTTAGACTGATTCTCTAATGGTGAATAGTGGAATCTACAAAACTAGGGTATGATTCAAGAATATAGGAAGAACCCTTGAGCCGGGCATGGTGGCACACACTTGTAATCCCAATACTTGGAAGGCTGAGACCTGAGGATTGCAGGTTCAAACCAGCCTCAGCAACTTAGTGAAATCCTCAGCAACTTAGCAAGGCCCTGTTTCCCAATAATCAAAGTTGCGCTGGGGATGCAGCCAGGAGGTAGAATGCTTCTCCATTCAATCCCCCAGCAACACACACACACACACACACAAAACTACAAAAAAACCCAAAACCGTGGTCCCTTTTCTGATCCCTTTAGCTGATGTTTGTTTTGTTTTTTAAAGCTGGTACTTTTGTGTGTGGGGGAATGGGGGGCATATTGGAGATTGAACCCAGGGGCATTCTACCTCTGAGCTAAACTCCCAGCCCTTTTGATTTTTTGGTTTTGAAACACGGTCTCACAATGCTGTGGAGGCTGCTGTCTTAGTCTCCCATGTACTGGAATTACAGGGATACACCACCTAAGCTGGGACATTTTAAACTACACTTCTCTCTCTCTCTCCTTTTTTTTTTTTTTTTTTTCTTGGTACTGGGGATTGAACCCAGAGGCATTCTACCACTAAGCTATGCCCCAGCCCTATTTTATTTTGAAACAGGGTGTTACTAGGTTGTTGAGAGTTTCACTAAGTTGCTGAGACTGTCCTTGAACCTGCATCCTCCAGTCTCAGCCTCCTAAGTACTGGGATTATAGGCGTGCACCACCCAGGCGTGCTCCACACTTCCCTTTCTTCTAAAGAACATTGATGGCATTTCCATAGCAAGCCAGGTAATTCAAGTGTGCCGAATGTTTTGAAATTGAGTACTGAAGTTTTGTCTTTCGGTGTGGCTTTTCTTTTTTCACAGGATGTATCAGGACAAACTGGCCTCTCTCAAGAGGCAGCTGCAGCAACTCCAGGAAGGTGAGTGTGGCCTGGCTCCTTCATTTCTAGGTGTCTTTCTTAATATTTCAAACCCTTAAAATTTGTGTATATACTTCTTTGTGGGAGTGACTGAAATGTAATGTGGCCTATTTTAGCTATCAAGTACACATTTTGCTGTCTTTTACAATCAGTAAAGTGGTGATTTTCAAACTCTGTTTTTAGCATGTAGTAAATTTCTTCAAGTGAGATCTCATTTGGGGCCCTCTATAGAGCATGAGTTGAAAACCACTGTGCCTAAAGCTAGATTTTTTCAGGAGGAGAGATGCTATTACTTTTTTTTTTTTTTTTTTTTTTGTGTGTGTGTGGTACTGGGGATTGAAATCAGGGGCGTTCTACCCCTGAGCTATACCCCCAGCCCTATTTTTTATTCTTCGGAGTGCCTCACTAGGTAGCTGAGGCTGGCCTCGAACCTGGATCCTCCGGTCTCAGCCTCCCGAATGCTGGGATTACAAGCGTGCGCCACCACGCCCGGCTTGAGAGATGCTATTACTAATGAATACAGTTTTACTATTCCTTCTAAACCAAATGTTAATGAACTGTGGGTTGTCCATACTGTGTTTCTATTTTTTGCTCGGAAATTACAAGTAAGTTATGTCCTGTCAAGGACTTTTGGCTCTAAAGGCAGCGCTGCCTCGGGATTAGAGCCCGGGCTTACAAATTCCACGATGGGTTTGTAACCCCTTTTACTTTTTTCTTCATGTATGTATGTATGTATGTATGTATTTAGGGATACTAGGGATTGAACCCAGGGCCATTCTACCTCCGAGCTACACTCTCAGCCCTATTTTATTTTTTGTTTTTGGAGCAGAGTCTCACTACTTGTTGAGGCTCTCCTTGAACCTATAATCCTCCTGTCTCAGCCTCCCAAGTACTCCAATTATAGGTGCATGCTGCCATGCCTGGCTGACTGTTTTTTAATATGTGACCTTGGGCCCATCACTTTCTCTTGCTTAATCTGTTTTCTAATCTGAGAAATAAAATAGGAGGGAGAGTGTCCAGCACAGTGTTGGGCACAGCCTGAGAACTCGGGGCTGCTTAGCTGCGGCCACCATCTCTTTGGTTTCTATTATGAAGTCCACTTGTCAGTGGAACTGCTTTTCCATTAGGCATTGGTTTTGTTTTTCAGTACTGGGATCTAACCCAGGGTCCTATATACTATGCAAGCACTTCTACCACTGAGCTACATCCCAGCCCTTCCACTAAGTTCTTTGATTGCTGGGGGATGGTCCACTTGCTTGGACTAGCCCACACAAGCATTATGATCATGAATTACTTCCCCTCAAATTGGGACCCTCATAATTAGCTGCTTTGGAAAAAAAAAACAGTGATTGAGTAGAGATTCTAGAATCTAAATCCCAGCATTCGGGAGGCTGAGACCGGAGGATCTGGGTTCGCGGCCAGCCTCAGCTACCTAGTGAGGCACTCTGCAACTTAGTGAGACTTGGTTTCAAAATAAAGAATAAAAAATAGGGCTGGGGGTATAGCTCGAAGGTAGAATGCCCCTGAGCTCAATCCCTAGTACTGCAGAAAACAAACAAACAAACAAAAACCTAGAGCTTCTGGTATTGTGACTAGCCACACGTGGCTGCTTACGTTTAGTTAAACAAAATTAATAATCCAGTTCCTCAGTTGCACTAATTACACTTCAAGTGCTAAAATAGCCACATGTTGCTAACTGCTACCATAGTGGATGATGCAAATACAGGACATTTCTACCACTGCAGGAAGTTCTTTTAGACAGCCTTGACCTAGACCTTAGAGAAGGGTAATGAACTTTTTCCAGGAAAGGGAGGCCTTGGACTATAGTAGCAAGTGTCAGAATCGCTTGTGTGTGTGTGTGTGTGTGTGTGTGTGTGGTGGTGGGGGGGGTGCATCCCTCCAGTTGCCCTTCATTCACTGGAATTTTGATGCACTTAGCTGAGGTGGACTCCATGAGGCCCCTGGTAGTGTCTTAGCTGAGAACCAGAATCTCAGTAACTGCTCAAGTGTGGCTTTCCTACATTTATGCTTTATTTTGGTATTTATAAAATAGTTATTGTTGGTACTAGAAAATATTTTTTAGGAAATGATTTGTAGAATAGATTGATCTTCAAAATCACTTTCTGTTTTGTAAATACTCAATTAGGTACATTACAGGAATATCAGAAGAGAATGAAGAAGCTGGATCAGCAGTACAAAGAGAGGATCCGAAATGCAGGTAGGACTCTTTAAAGTGGAGATGAACCATCTAAGCTTCCCACCTCATCAGTTGTAATCAGTAATGTGGCCCTAAGCTGTTTCCCAAAGTGCATCCCAGTATTCCACTGGAGGGAGAGACTTCAAAGCAGCAGTTACATAAACTTGGTTCATCTTTTTTCCACTCGTTGAGGGTGGTGGTGGTGGTTCCTCGCAGTCAGGTGCTTCTCCCTCACGCCCCAAGAATAGCCTTGCTCCTTCTCACTCGTATCTGCATGGCCGACTTAATGGTCAATCAGAGGGTTGTAGGTTGTTTCACATGGAGGAGGAAGTGTCCTCTCGTTATTTCTCCCAGGTATTTTATAACATTTAGAGTGAAGGAGAGCATGCTTTTGGTCTGTTGTACACAGTAAATGCATTCAACATATTTGTTGAACACCTGCTACATGTAAGCACTGAGCAATATAAAGTTGTGAACACATTGTCTTTGACTTTAGGAAACTCACTGTTTCCTTGACAAAGGATATCCACACACGGAAAGTTAGGGAACAATATGAGTTAAATAAAGAATCATGCAGAAAGTAAGATGCAGCAACTGTTTAAAGTGTGTAAACAGATTCCCGAGCTTACAGAAACTTTTTTGTATGTGTTAAATTATAAAGCTCGTCATCAGCCAGCATTCTGAATGCTGGTAAGGTGCTTGTTCCTGTTATGACTGAAATAATGTTGGGTTTTCAAATAAGGTCTGAGTAAGCAGGGTGTGGTGGTGCACGCTTGTAATCCCAGTACTTGGAGGCTGAGACTGGAGGATCTGGCTTCTCGGCCAGCCTCAGCTATTTAGTGAGACCCTCCACAACTTAGACCCTGTTTCTAAATAAGGAATAAAAAAATAGGGGGTGCAGCTTGGAGGTAGAATGCCTCTGGATTCAATCCCCCCAGCACCACAAAATAAATAAATAAATAAATAAATAAATAAATAAATAAATAAATAAATAAAAATAAAGACTAAAAAATAGAACTAGGGGTGTAGCTCAGAGGTAGAATGCCCCTGGGTTCCATCCCCAGTACTGCCAAAAAAATAAGGTCTGAGTGCCACTCCTTATGACACTTCCCTTTGGAGTTCTGATCCAGTGCCTTTCCAGCTTTCTGTCAACGGAAGCCTCTTCTGTCCACTAGAGAGAAGATGCTGCAGGGTGTGCAGGGCTGAGAAAATGGAGCTACAGCCGTCGCTTGCCTTCTGCCTTTTACCCCCCCTCCCCTGCATTCCCAGGGCAACTCCCTGGGCACCACGCAGCTCTCCTCCCGCAGCTCCCGTCGGCAGACAAGGAGCTGGCATTGTGGAAGGAGATGGACTTACATTCAGAGCCCACCTGCATTGCTTTGGGTCTGTGCCTTTGAGCAGGTTCGGTAGTTGAAGCCTCAGTTTCTTCATAGAGGGCAATCAATACTAATTGCTTAAGGAATTGGTTTAAGATGTAAATAAGGAAAGAAAATTGATCTGAGCCATTTTTCTTAAGTTAGAATAGCAGAATCGTATTTTTCTTAATTCTCACAGACTCTCAGTACTGTCCACATGTGTGATTTCATAAACATTTTTTCTTCCAGGTTAAAATGCAGGCAAACTCCTAAATCAGTAGTGACTTGAGCTTTATAAAACATGTTTTGTGAAGAGATAATCCACCTGCTTCAGTTGTGCCTGGAGCCTGGTTGCTTTAACTAAAACAGCAGCCACCTGCTCTTGTGTGGGAGTCGTTACTTGACTTGTTCCATGTGATGTTTGAGATGCTGGGGATTCTGGTGTCTGGCCTGGTCACAGGTGTGTTGGGCGAGGTGTGCGTGGGCTCCTGTGCCCAGCTGTTCCCAAGGACAAAGTGATGAGGGCTTCTGGGCATTACAAGGAATGGTTTGTCCCTTCTCCCAATTTTTTTTTTCTTTTCTTTTTTTTTTTTTTTTTGTGGTACTGGGGATTGAACTCAGGGGCATTCTACCTCTGAGCTACACCCCCAGCCCTTTTTTATTCTTTATTTTGAAACCGGGTCTCACTAAGTTTTGGAGTGTCTCACTAGGTAGCTGAGGCTGGCCGTGAACCCGGATCCTCCGGTCTCAGCCTCCCGAATGCTGGGATTACAAGCGTGCGCCACCACGCCCGGCTCCCAATTTTTTTTTTCTCACTCAACAACTTATTGATATCTGAGCTCTTAATTTGAGGTTCCTGGAACTCTGGGAATTCTGTGGCATTTGTGTGAATGTGCTTTTTTCTGGATAATGGATCTGTGAGATTTATCAGGTTTGCAGAGGGGACCATAGTAAACTGTAAATGGCACCCTGGAGTTACTAATCCACTAGCAGTCTTTGTGGATCATGTATAGTAGGCCCACTGTCACTCAGAAAAGATTAGTAGCCACGTACTTATTTTATTTCAAGTACTGGGTTTATAGAGGGGCTGCTTAGGTAGACAGTTAGTAATTGCTTGGCACACAGTAGGTGCTAAATCTGTCCCTGAATATGCTGGATGGATACTTTAAGATGTCTGAGAAGAGCCTGATAAGTAAGGGAGGCTGTGTTATCAGGAGCTTGGGAGTGTGAGTAGAGAGGCCAAGAACATTGTGGCTGGGGCTTCAGTGTGAGCAGACCTTGGTGGCCCCAAGAGGGCCCAGAACCTTGTCTCTGGGATTCTCTGGGAGTGTCCTTCTTTTCCACACAGAGACCTTCCTGCAGTACTGAAAACACCCACGGGGACTGTCTTAGCAGGAGTTGCATTGTTTCTTCTGGCCCTTCCTGTGTCTGTGGGGTGTGAAGGGTGAGGCCAGAGTGGAAGGAGGGGTGACCGACTTTGCCAGGTGGTCTGCTTTTGCTTGTTTTTGCCTCAGGCAGCACTGCTAGAGCTGATGCTCTTCCGATGCTGTTAACAACGTGGGACTTCTTGCAACTCCCCTTCACGTATATCAACACTTCACTGATGAAAACATTTGCTTTGTGTAATGCGCTTTCAGAAAGCAATTACTGCTTCTAACTGAGTTCTAACATCCTTGTCTAGAAAGGTGACACAGCCTAGCAAATCTAATTGCACTTTTTATCTCTTTCAGAGCTCTTCCTCCAGCTGGAAGTAAGTACCGCTTCTGCGTTTGCATGCTGTCTCGGAGGCTGGAATCTTGCTCTCCTGAGCTGGTGGCCTTTCCACCAAGTAGAAAGTGTGGAAGCTTTCGCCACTGCTGTGTTTGTCTAAAGGATACTTGGTCTTGATTCACACTTTCCATCTGTTCATTTGTTGTTGGGCTGCCTCTGCTCATCACAAGGGACTAGGGGCTACTTAGCTCTCACTGCTTTCTTGTTGACTTTTACCTCCTGTCAAGCCCTTTGGAAGTATCTCTAATTATAGTGGCCTAATAATTTGTTATTGGCCCTCAAAGCAGCCCAGTTTCTGAAATGGCTCCTAAGTTCTGTTTTGCAACTAAGACTCTGGGCCAATAGGAAAGGTGGGTTTTTAGTATTTCTTCATTCCACAGGCCCTGAGCTCAGTGCTGCTTCTGCGTCAGGCACGGTGCTATGGTGCAGGGGCTAGTATGCTTGGGGTACTTGCTGAGAAGGTCATAGTTTATCAGCACTGTATTACTGGAAACCATTTTAATGACTGAAATCAGTTGAGTGCCCACGATCCACGCCCACTGCAAGCCCCTTACCATTTAGTACAGTGGGGGGATTTTAAAAGTGGATGTGGAGCCAGGCATGGTGGCATTTGGGAGGCTGAGACCGGAGGATCCAGGTTCGAGGCCAGCCTCAGCTACTTAGTGAGGCACTCCGCAACTTAGACCCTGTTTCAAAATAAAGAATAAAAAATAGGAGCCGGGCGTGGTGGCGCATGCTTGTAATCCCAGCATTCGGGAGGCTGAGACCGGAGGATCCGAGTTCAAGGCCAGCCTCACCTCAGCTACATAGTGAGGCACTCCACAACTTAACGAGACCCGGTTTCAAAATAAAGAATAAAAAATAGGGCTGGGGGTGTAGCTCAGTGGTAGAATGCCCCTGAGTTCAATCCCCAGTACCGCAAAAAAAAAAAAAAAAAAAAAAAGTGGATGTGCATCCAACTTCTATTTATTTATTTATTTTTGGTACTGGGGATTGAACCCAGGAGTATACTACCTCCAAACTATACTCAGCTTTTTTTTATTCTGAAACAAGGTTTTGCCAAGTTGCTGAGGCTGGCCTCAAACCTACAATCCTCCTCTCTCAGCTTCCCAAGTACTGGGATTACAGGCATGTACCACTGTGCCCAGCACTTGTGCAACTTTTAGTTTAAGTCTTTGAACACTTAAAGGTTCAGCCACCTAAAGAATGAGTACTATAATTGCTTTTTATCTTACTGTAAGGATCAAAACTAATTGGTGCCCTCTATATCATGTAATTAATTTTTTGGAGTGTACTGCTTTCCCTTCAAATTGTTTCTCAGAAGACACTACTTACTATCTTTGAGAGACTTATGTTCTATTTTAACATTAAAGCTATAAAATTTAAGATGTGGGAGAGAGAAAATACCTGGGTAGCAAGGGCAGTGCTCTGACGTGAGCAGCAGTTGTGGGGTTTGATTCACTGCCTTTGCTGGGGAACTCGCTTCCAAACACGCTTGCTGCAGCGTGTGTGTGAGTGAAAGCGAGGGAAAGAAACCTCTTGTGTTTCTTTTTTTTTTTTTTTTTTTTTTTTTTTGGCGGTACTGGGGATTGAACTCAGGGGCGTTCTACCTCCGAGCTATACCCCCAGCCCTATTTTTTATTCTTTATTTTGAAACCGAGTCTCACTAAGTTGCGGAGTGCCTCACTAGGTAGCTGAGGCTGGCCGCGAACCCGGATCCTCCGGTCTCAGCCTCCCGAATGCTGGG